>BQNB010074867.1:0-31648 GCA_026074375.1 Tanacetum coccineum | reverse complement strand
TTGTCTTATATAAATAGATATGCCTTGGAGTTGACTTGGAACCCGAGGATAAAGGATAGTGGATGCTCTAAACACATGACGGGTAACCGAAAGCTCTTCTCAACCTACAAGGCATACAATGGAGGTAACATCATTTTTGGTAGTAATCTTCGCGGTAACATCATTGGCAAAGGCATGATTTCTAATGACTCTCTCAATATAGATAGTGTAGAACATGTAGATAACTTAAGATTTAACTTGCTAAGTGTAGGTCAAATATGTGATAATAAATATAGAGTAACTTTCTCTGAATATGATAGTGAAATCACTAAGGTTGGTAAAGTTTTAGGTAGAGGTATTAGGAAGAAAGGCTTATACGTAATGAAATTAGAAAATAAGCCAAAAGACAACATTTGTCTTACAACGATTGATGAAAACTCCACGTTGTGGCATAAGAGATTAGGCCATGCTAATATGCGCCTCATTCAATCATTAGCATCTAAGAAATTAGTTAGAAACTTACCTAAGTTTAAGTTTGATCAACATTTAATGATGCTTGTAAAATTAGAAAACAAGCTTACGCTAGTCACAAAGCTAAGAATATAGTCTCAACGACTAAATGCTTAGAACTTCTCCATATGGATCTCTTCAATCTATCCGCCGTACGGAGTTACAGAGGAAATCTCTACACCTTAGTAATAGTATACGATTATTGTAGGTATACATGGACAAGATTCCTTAAGACTAAAAATAAAGCCTTTGATCAATTCGAAATATTTAGTAGGAAAATACAAAACTAATTAGGATGTCCAATAGTGTCAATTAGGACGGACCACGATAGATAATTTGATAATGAAGTGCAATTTGGAGTATTTTGTAATGCCAACGGTATTACACACAACTTCTCGGCTCCTCGCACTCCACAATCAAATGGTGTGGTAGAAAGGAAAAATAGGACACTATAAGAAATGAGTAGAACCATGTTGAATGAACAATCGTTACCACAAAAGTTTTGGTGTAACGCCGTAGATACTTCAACATACATCCTTAACCGAATCCTAATTAGAGCTATCTTAGGTAAAACACCTTATGAAATCTTGAGAGGTAGGAAACCTACTCTTGATTATTTTAGAGTGTTTGGAAGCAAGTGCTTCATTTTAAACACCAAAGACTACCTTACTAACTTTGACCAAAAGTCATACGAAGGTGTCTTTTTAGGATACTCCCATAATAGTAAGGCATACATCATCCTTAACAAACACACCATGAAAATCGAAGAATCACTCAACGTGACATTCGATGAAACTCCTCCACCCTCTAAGACATCACCCTTGGTAGATGATGACTTAGATGAAGAAGAAGCTATTAAGGTTACCGAAAAGAAAAACCTAGAAAATAACATTGAGGATGAAACTTTAGAAATTGACGAAGTAGTCAATATTAAGAAATCTAGGAACCATCCATTAGAAAATATCATAGGAAACCTTAACCAAAAACTCACAAGCCCAGAATGGTGTCGTTTCTCAAAATAAGGCTAGGTTAGTCGCGCAAGTTTATAATCAACAAGAGGGCATCGATTATGATAAAACTTATGCCTCAGTTGCTAGATTAGAGTCTATTAAAATATTATTAGCTTATGCTTGCACCTTAGATTTTAAGCTATTCTAAATGGACGTAAAAAGTGCATTCCTGAACGGTTTAATCAATGAGGAGGTATACGTGGCAAAACTAGCTTTATATGGTCTTAAACAAGCACCCAACGCTTGGTATGATAGATTAAAAGCTTTTCTTATTAAACATGAGTACAAAATGGGAATGGTAGATAACACACTTTTTACTAAGAAGAAAAGTTCAAGTCTGATCATCGTTCAAATATATGTCGATGACATTATATTCGGTTTGACTTTTCAAGACATGTGTGATGAATTTGCCAAAATCATGCATGACGAGTTCGAGATGAGCATGATGGGTGAACTTAACTTCTTCCTTGGATTACAAATAAAACAAATGAAAGACGTTATCTTCTTTAATCAATATAAATATATTAAAGAAATGCTTAAGAAATTTGGCTTAGAAGACTCTAAACCAATGAAAACCCCCTATGTCCTCATATACTAATCACAAAAGACGAAGAGTGTGAGTCGGTAGATAGTACCAAGTATCGAGGCATGATAGGTAGTTTACTCAACCTAATGGCATGTAGGTCCGATATCATGTTTAGTGTCTGCCTTTGTGCACGCTTCCAAGAGGATCCCAAAACCTCTCATCTTAAAGCAGTTAAGCGTATCTTCCGATACATTAAAGGCACTACACACTTAGGATTATGGTATCCTAAGGGGACCGACATAGAAACCGTAGTATATGCCGACTCTGGTCATGTGGCAGATTATGTGGACCAAAAGAGCACTAGCGGTATTTGTACGTTCGTGGGATGTTGTTTAACATCTTGGTTCTTGAATAAACAAACCGCTCTTGCTATATCCACTACCGAAGCCGAATACGTAAGCGCCGGAAAGGCATGTCAACAAGCACTATGGATGAAACAAGCTCTTATCGACTACGACATTTGACTCGACAACGTCCCAATCATGTGCGACAATAAAGGCGTGATTGACCTTAGCAAAACCCCGCTGCAACACTCTTGAACTAAACATATCAAAATTCATCACCACTTCTTCGTGATAATGTCCAGAAAGGACATATCTCTATCAAAAAAGTGTCGTTCGTCGACAATATCGTCGACATTCTCACTAAACCTCTTAAACGTGAATCATTTACCTATCTACGTCTTGGTTTAGGAATGATGGAACACATTCCATAAATCGTTCCTATTTTCTTCTAGTCTTGATTCTAGTCCGTATTTCATTCCGTGTCGTGACAACTTAACTATTTCATCCACAGTATTCTAAGCAATTTTAATTCGCGAAATGCAAATTAAAACGTCACTCCTCCTAAAGCGTTTGTCAAAATTTTTGTCCAAAACACCTCCACTGGAGGCGCCCCCCATATCGTTGATGCCCCCCCTCTAATTAAATCAGGTGGCCCCCATATCGATATGAGACCGCCACCATCAGGACAAAAGGTCTGCATCTTTCTTTTTGTTAAACAGAAAAACAAACACCCCTTCTCCTAAAACCTACAGCGATGAAACATATACAAAACCCACAAAATCCTAAAATCAACCACTAAAACACAAATTAAAGATCAAATCAACTCCAATAATCAATCCTAACATCACAAAGATCATCAATTGTAAGTCATTTCATCTAATTTCTTTCCAATTTGTGTCTAGGGTTCGTGTTGAACAAAAATTCAAAATTGGGGATTTCTCATTTTTCTTTTAATTGTGTGCAATTAGGACTATAATAACACAATGTATAACTATTATGCTTCCCGTAGCATAGGATTTTCAAAATTAAGTGTGTTTGTCAAAAAATTTGATATGAACAAAAACCCCAATTTTTCTTTTGAAATTACTCACGTTAAGAACATCATAAAAATATTTTAATGCATTGTTAATACCCTCTAAAAACGTTTTTGCATTCATGCATAATGATCTCATAAACATCATTTGAAATATTTAATCAATGAATATTTTCGACATGTTTGGATGAGCAAAATTAAATTAAGGAGCGTTTGGGTTAACTCATAAGTTTTTATTTTTAGATTCGAGTTAACCGTTACTCTACCTTATTGCATATAGGCACATACTAGGCAACAATTCTCATTAATATTACAAGTACATACTAATAAAATATGGTATTATTCGTGTGTTTTAGGTGACAATGCCTCGTATCACCGGATTAGATCACCAAAACACTCGTAACTACATCCCAATCATATCAAATGAATTTGATCAACCTCTTCAAAACACACTTAAACTTCTTGAAAAATGATACTTTCATGAGGGTCGAGTTGTAAGTCAAAACTTTGAAAATATGAACTACATCAATGCCAAGTTTGAGTCTATCGGGTTTGGGTGTCTTTTGAAAATAAAAGAACAAATTGTTCCCCGGTTTGTTCTTGAGTTTTATAGTCAACTTGAATTTAACTATAATTCTGAAGGTCACTTCGTTGTTCATTTCATCATTCAAAATAAATCATTTTCCTTCACTCTCGAAGAGTTCGGTTAAATTTTTGGAATTCCTTTAAAAGGTCACTGCTCGTACTCTAACAAGTGGTCACTTGACTACTTGGAGATTAGAACTCCTACAAAAGGTCGATATCAAACCACTCCTCCTTCCCCAAGTGTCATTAAAACCCTCATTCAAACTCCTCGACAAGGTCAAATAACTCGTGTTCGTAACAAGAAAACCATTAATGTTGATGAAAACAAAATTTTAAATCGTAAAATTCAAAATCATATGAATTCTTGGTTCGAAATCATTCGTGAAAATGTATTTTGTCTAGGAGGTCATCGTGATCATGTTCCGGCATGTCTCTGTCATATGCTTTATTACATTGAAACCTCCACAAAGTACAATCTAGCATTTTTCATTCTAAAACGAATGGAAACCATTAGAAATTCACCTAAGGCAAATCTACCTTACTAAATGTTGTTGACTAGATTTTTCACTCATATCGTGTCTAATTTTCCCGAGTTGTCAAATGATCGCTACATCTTATGTGATCGTGTCATGCATCTTATCGCTCCTCATTATGAGCGAAAGACGCGATCGGATCATGGCACAAAAACATGTCTCTCTTCTAATCCTAGCTCATCTTCTAACGTCCTTGATCATTCATCATCATCTCATCATGTAGATGAAAATGATGATGAAAATGATAAAGAATCTTTTCATTCTAATACTCCCTCACCATCTTAACTCATCAATTCTTTGTCAAATGTTGTTCCTAGAATCTTTGAAAATCCACCTCATGAAAATCAAACAAATCACACTTACCAAACTGAATTTCTAAACCATCAAAGTCAACATCGAGATGAGCATCGAAAAGGGTTAAGGTTAATCGGAAGAGCTCTAAAAAACGCGACGAGGGGTAGCAAGAAGTGAAGAAACTTGAATAATTATTAGTTACTTATTATTACTACTATCTTTTATATTACTAAGTACTCTATACTTTGATACTTGGTTTCATGGATTTATTATTACTAGGATTTATGCTCGTAGGTAGACAATGCAATTTGACATGGGTGATCTTTCAATTTTATCATCCATCACTATATCTGCATGATATCTGAATTATTAGACTATATGAAATTTCCATGCATATTTAAATACAGTAAGCCTAACTAATTGCTCATTAAATTCTACTTTGCTATAAACTAGTTTTATTATATCTAGTTGCCCAAGTTAGAAATAGTTGATTCTTGTGTACTAGGAGTTGCTACATCTTTTTGTCTCAAGCCATTCTTTTCTGCACTCAAGAGACAAAGTTAGGTAAATTAGGAATAATCCGTCAATCCTAGAAAACGGCCCCCAAAAAGAGGTGGCGACCCCCTAACATATTTGGGACCGACCTATCTTTATGGGACCGCCGACAAGAGGGAACGAAATTTCCAGTCTTATCTCTTTTTCTGCAACTTTGACCCTCCTACCTATAGCTTCAAGCTGGCATTTTTCTGTTTAGACAAACCACTTCTTGCACGTTTTTCACTCAATGTCATGCTTTTCCATCTTTCCTCATCTCTTCCATTAATTAAACCACAACATATCTTTATTTCTTCATCATCCTCTCTACTTCTTTAATTCCTCTTATCTTGTTCATCAATGTCTTCTTCAAACTGTGATAACCAGTAACTTGTCAAGGGTTAAGTATTATAAAATATTTTAAATTTCTATCGGAGTCTTTTGATTTTGTCAGCTTTAGTGGGAGAAAGTTGAAAAGTTGACTTCGGTTGACTTATTTTGAGTGAAACGGTTACGGGTTAACCGGTTGTTGAGAGAGTTTGAGTTCCGTAAGTGAATCTCTTCTGATTCATCTTTCCGTATCGGAGTGTTTAGATTGTCATTTTAATGCGTTCCGAGAAGTTTTCCCGTGTTTTGCGAAAATCGTCACGCAACGCGTACTGGCACGACAGTTAATTTGAGAACGGGATTTAGTAAACTTGGAAGTGTGTTAATGGGTTTATTTGTTGGATAAATTCGAGTTTTAAATAATGTTGATTTAGAACGTAAATCGTTGGTGTGTGATTTAAAAGTTATCAGAAAACATGTGTTTTCGTGAAATTTGGTAAAAGACCGTAACGGTTGTGAAAGTGAAATTTTTGGGTGAATCTAGGGTGACAAATTATTTTTTTGAAGGTTTGGAATGCTTTTAAATTCATGTGAAAGGTTTCTGTTAAATTTGGACAAAAACTCGTATTTTGGGTCTCGACACGTCAAATAATGATCAAAATGAATTTTGGAAAGCTTGGTTCGGGGATAGGTCGTGTGAATGACTCAGGTTCTTGGAAAAACGTTTTTAAACCTAATAAAAATATTAACTAACTTCAAGTAACGTTGTAAAGTGATTAAAAGTTGAATTTTAAGTAATCCTGAAACGAAAAGAAGAACCCGAACCCCTCCTAGGATCCAAATCGGACGAGTAAGGCTCCAAGGGGGCAAGATGGCTATTTTCTAGGAATAGTGTCTCAAGAATAGTACCCATATATTCTTTCCACCACCTAAACATCCATTCATGCATTTCAAAATCAAAACAAACAAAATATCTCTCTCTTTCTCTCTTTGGTTTTCGGACAAGCAACATAAGGGCAAGAAACATATTTTTTTCAAGATTTATCAAGAACACGGGTTGAGAATTATTAGCGGGTTGATAGTTAGTAGTTTTGAGTTATAGAAAAGATATTGGGGTTTGTTTTCTTCGCGTCAAAACCGAACCAAGAACCTCCAAATTTGTAACTTTTTCTAAATTAAAAGTTTTGTTGTACTTTTGTGTTGATAATGGTAAATATATTCTAGTTGTACAAGCGGATCGTCGTAAAAATCGAATCTTGAAAACAAAATATGAAAAAGGGTGCGTTTGGCGTCGACGTGAGCAAAGGAAAGAGGAAAAAGGATTTGACACTTTAAATTATGGTTGTTGTGGTAATTTTATTTTAAGATTAAGAAGCTTATTTAGGGCTTATTTTTGAATTTTTCTTAAATAATAAGATAGTTATAGCTTATTTGGTTTCGGGCTAGGATGTTTGGGATCGACCCAACACCACCTGGCCCATTTAATGGGGTGTTTGTTTCGGTCTCGGTCCGACAAGGAAAATGGCTCGGCCCATTTGATTTCGGCTTATATTCGAGCTTATGGCTAATTTTTGTTTCGGCTTATATTTTGACTTATGGCTTATTTATGTTTCGGCTTATATTCGAGCTTATGGCTTATTTATGTTTCGGATTATATTTTGGCTTATGGCTTATTTAGTTTTGGCTTATATTTTGGCTTATGGCTTCTTTATGTTTCGACTTATATTCGAGCTGCTTATTTGAGCTTCAGCTTAATTGATTTTGGCTTAATGGGCTTCGGCTCATTTGATTGACCTATTGGGCTTCGATTTATATTTTGGACTCGTATAGAGGTTGTGAACTTTGTTTAATTATCGGGCTAGATATAAAACCTTAATGGATTTTAAGGCCCATACCAAGTAAATGGACTTATGGACTCAAATTGGATTTTTCAAGTGGCAAGTTGGACTTAATAAGGGTTAATGGACTAACTTTAGGCTTTCGGGCCCAAGAGGGAAAAATTTATGGTTTGAATTTCTAAGAACGAATTAATAGATTAATAACAGTTACGGAAGTGGAATATGATTTAAATTGGATGATTTTTGTCACGTTTGGATAAACGCGTTAAAAGTATGAACTTTTTGGCCATTTTCGAAATTGTGGAAAATATTGAAATGTAAGGTTTGGGAACCTTGGGAATCTTTTTTCAAACGAACGGGTCATGTCGAAATGAATGGAATAAAACTTTAATGTGTCCACTCGACCTAAAGTGACAAAAAAGGGTGAACTTTTGTAAAAATTAAGTGTTAAGATTAAACGATTGAGCATAGGACAGTAAAAAGATGATAAGTATTTTATATCTTACCTCGTTAAGCCAGATAAAGACACGAAAATAATAACAATATTATATTAATTTATTTAATATATATATATATATATTATATATATATATATATATATATATATATATATATATATACTGTAACATTGCGGAGATGCTTATTCGTTATTTTTGATCTTTGAACTCCCACTTATTTCTCGTCAGATGCTCTTGGACCGTTTGGTCAGTTGTTTCATTGTTGGCTATGTTTTGAGTATTATGTGTCGATGTCGCACTTAGCCCAAGTGCATTTAGTCGTTTTGCGTAATTACCACACAACTATGATACCGAGGTTTTGAAATGGAATAAAGGCTTTGTAATGAGGATAAAGGTTTTGTAATGGAATAAAGGTTTTGAAATAAAGGCTTTGTAATAAGGATTTTGAAGTGAGTTAAAGACAAACGCTTGTACAATAAGGCAATTTTGTACAAAATGTTAATAAGATGAAATTAATATTAGGTCATGGCCGGGTACCGTTGTGCGTTGTAGATATTATTTGGTTCATTGAGTAGAGATTATCTGTGCAGTTATTATCATCTGTTGAGGTGAGTTCCCGTAGCCCTACTTTTTAAATCTTTTTCGTTGGGGGAAAATGATACTCAAATGTGTTTTGAACTGTTTTCTGATCTGTACGAAATGTGGTTTTGTTTTTGGGACAATTGATGTGCTTATGACTGCTATGTGAATGATTTGTGTTGGTACGATGTTCTGTATGATTCTTCGCTGGTAGGCTTTAGGAGCGGTATGTCATTCGGGGTTGTGACCCTAAGAGCGTTGGTACACGCTGGTGATAAGACTAGCGGGGATGCTAGGTCTTGGTACATGATTGACGAGGTGTCATTTTATACACTTTTTCAGGGTCGTTTAACCCTCAAAATGGTGCATTTATGCCCAAAATAGTTACTTAATTGTTCCTTTTCAGGTATTTCGCATTTGGAAGACATTTGGAAGAATTACACATGACTTGGGCTCATTTGGAGAAGAAACGGATAAGACTACGGATCTACACCAACATCTATCAAGAATGTCTCTATAGTGGCTGGAGACGGCGTCACAAATACAACGTGACGCCGTCACCACGAAGATCAAGACGACGTCACCATATCTCACGACGGCGTCACAGTACACGACCCAGCCCAATATCTAGAATATTCTATTCATGGGCGTCACGATTAAAACGCGACGGCGTCACGATTAAAACGCGACGCCGTCACAGTGTTTTTCCTATATATATAAACCGAATTTAGGGTTTTGAGTGTGTAACTTTAGAATAAAAAGAGGGTACGAACCCTAGTTTGTTTAGCAGCTGTTAGGGACGATTTTAGGGCTTAAAAACCCTATTGTACTTCTTACAACTCATGTTTTAATCAAGTAAGTTTTACTTAATCATTCAATATGTCTATGTGTTATTTGATCTATCTATGCTCTTGCTTTACCTTTAACATGCTTGGCTAAACATCCTATTGTGTTTATTTATGATTGTATGAAACCTAGAACATAGATCTTAGTGGTGTTACTTCTTGTGATGGATGTGAACGTTAGGTCTTAGAAAACTAGCTTTTGTCTGTATCGCTGTTGATATGTCTAAGGAAACGTGATTGTGTAGAAAGGATACCATCGGTAACAGTCTTCATACTACCTTGCCCCCTAATATGGTTGATCCACTTTTAATATATTTCACATGCACTTAGTGTACTCCTAGGGGCCATGTAACAGTCTTCATACTACTTACTGCGTGCGTTGCTCTAGCGGCCATACTAAGTAGACGGCGGTTGTGTAATTCGTCATGACTTAGGAAAATAGTTAAAGATCATCTACAAGGGTGACTGGCATTTAGCAGCTGTTAGGGACGATTTTAGGGCCTAAAAACCCTATTATACTTCCTCCAACTCATGTTTTAATCAAGTAAGGTTTATTTAATCATTCAATATGTCTATGTGTTGTTTGATTTATCAATGTTGTTGCTTTACCTTTACAATGCTTGGCTAAACATTCTATTGTGTTTATTTATGATTGTATGAAACCTAGAATGTAGATCTTTGTGGTGTTGCTTCTTGTGATGGATGTGCATATTTGGCTCTAGAAAACCAGCTTTTGTCTGTATCGTTGTTGGTATGTTTAAGGAAACATGATTGTGTAGAAAGGATACCATCGGGTAACAGTCTTCATACTACCTTGACCCCTAATATGGTTGATCCACTTTCAATATATTTCACATGCACTTAGTGTACTCCTAGGGGCCATGTAATAGTCTTCATACTACCTTGACCCCTAATATGGTTGATCCACTTTCAATATATTTCACATGCACTTAGTGTACTCCTAGGGGCCATGTAATAGTCTTCATACTACCTTACGTGTGCATTGCTCTAGCGAAATGCTAAGTAGACGGCGGGTTCGTGTAATTCGTTCATGACTTAGTAAATAGTTACACAAATTATCACAAGGGTGACAAGGCAACAACACTAAGAGAAGCAATCTAGGGAGTAATACATGATTAAATAAACACAGTCTTTTATCTTATTGTTATCACCAGTAGCATAGATTTCTATTTAGTTTAATAGCTAAAACCAACCACCTCTCCAATTATTTGATTTACTTATTTTCTATAAAATACAAAAATACAAAAATAATCTTCCCTCAACCCTTAGAATTCTATTAGACCGTGATCAAGCCTTCCCAACCTATTCCCCGAGTGAACTATAACAACCATCAAGTCTTGCCTATACTACTACTACATCAATTAGGTGCTCTGCGTAGGGAGTTGTAAAACTTCTTGTAGAAGTCCTACGACAACCGCATCAAGTTTTTGGCGCCGCCGCCTGGGGAATAGTTAGGTTCTGATCATAGTTTAACTTAGTTCTACTCGCTTGAATTTCCGCATATTAGCTTTCTTGTAGTCTATCTTTTCTTCGTGTTATCTGTTTCGTAACCCATTCTCATCAACCACCATGGGAGACAAGAATCCTATTCGTACTCTAGGAGACTACTCCAAACCTAGCCACGAGGGCTACAAGAATGCCATCGATCTCCTCGCAGGGAACAACGTGGTACCTCTTCGATCCGACACCATCCGGTTTGTGCAAAAAGGATGCTCATTCCACGGACTTTGGTCCGAGGATCCAAACCAACACCTTAAGGATTTTCTTAAACATGTAGACTCACTTGACATTGATGGTGAAAATAGGGAAAGAACCCGCCTGCGTTTATTTCAATTTTCCCTACGCGATCAAGCTAGCAATTGGCTTGAACGTCTTCCTACATGATCAATCTCCACGTGGGAGGATCTTACTACTCGATTCCTTGCTTAATTCTTTCCACCTGGAAGGACCGCAAAACTCCGCAACGATATCCTAATGTTCCAACAACATCATGAAGAATCTTTATTTGAAGCATGGACTCGTTTTAAGGACTTACTCCAAAAATTCCCTCATCATGGCATTGACCTTTGGCTCCAAGTCCAAATTTGTATGACCATGTCAATCCCATCACAAGACGAACCATTGACCAATCGGCCGGTGGTAAGCTTCGTGACCTCAAATCCTAGGCATTATTAGAGGACCTCACCCTCTATGACAATGAAAGTTGGAACGACCCAAGGTATTTCGCTAAGCCGATCAAGGCAATCGCATTGCCTCAAGATGTCCCGAGTACATCCGACCACCATCTAATCAAGCTCAAAAATCAAGTCTAACGCTTAATGGAAGCGCATCTTGCTCCGACGCAACATACCCAAGTAAATAAAATCACTACCCCATGTGAAATCTATAGTGGTCCCCAAGACACTAAATATTGCATGGAAGGTCCCGAGCACGCTTTTGTTGACTACGCATCCTCGCGTACAAACGAAGTGGGAGGTAATAGGTTCACTCCAAACCATGGACCCAAAAATTTCAATGATGCCACCAATGCCTGGAAGGAGAAACCAAACTTCAACTAGGCACATACCCAAACCTTCACTAACCCGCAAGGCGGATCGGTCTCCATCCACTCCTCTAGTTATCAAGTGAAGCTTGAAAAGGCATTACTTGATTTTAACTCTAACTAAGAGAAGATGTTATCTCACCTAAGAACCCAACTCGGACAACAGCAGGGCAACATTATTGAAAAAATTAATTTGCTTTGAAAAACTGTCTTCGAAAAGCTTAATGACACATCATCCCTCGAAAATGCAGGAGACTCCATGGCCCCTAAAAGCATTGCTGCGATCAGCCGTGACGAGAAGAAGGAACTCATAAAGAAAGGAATTAAAAGCCCATCAAAATTGCTCTCCCTAAAATATCTCTCTCCCGCATCCATAAAAGAACTAAACAAAAATCCGTCATCTCCAAAACGCGTTCATTTCGCCAATTCAGTCGTTATCCTAAGCACGAACAGTTATACAGAAGAAGAAGACGTCTCATCAACCAATGTATGCAATCTCGACCTTGGTGGTATGGTAAAAGGAAAAGAAGAGGTAAAGGAGCAAGGCAAAGAAGAGAATGAAATGGAAGTAAAAGAAGACTAGGGAGACCTTTAGTAGAAATATCCAACATGACTCATGACCCACCCGAAGGTGTTTTTAGATTCATTAGAGGGGCCGATGAAGTTGTCTATAAGATGCACCATAAGATAGAACAATACGACGCTTCTTGTGGATTTAGAAAAAGAGCAAACCCAATCAGTCTATCTTTGGAATGAAGAAGACAAGAGAAGAAGGATAGAAGTATGTGATTGAGCAAGATACTAAGAAATTACAAAGAATGCCTGAAGCTGGGACCTCGAATACCTAACCGAATGGGATGATGAAGGAGAAGTCACGTAAGGACGTGTGACTTCGAGTCTAGCTACAAGACTCGTTGATAAAGAAAAGCGCTTCTTGGGAGGCAACCCAATTTACTTTTCTCGCAATTAGGAGTGTCATATGTGTTTTATTCTTTACCATTTGTTTTATTAGGTTTGAACTATCTTGTAATCATGCTTTGTATTGTCTTTAACCTCGTCTTAATTTCAATCAAAGGTAGTTTTTGCAAACAAAAAAGTGTAGGGAAATTAAACCGCTTCTTGAGTCAAATTCAAACATGTTAATTGAATTGTTTAGATTAATTCGTGTCAGTTTTGAGTCATATGATTGAATTGTTAAATCTCAGGTTTTTCATCAATTTGTACATGAATTGATGAATTAACTTATGGAGCAATTTGTACATGAATTAACTTATGGAATCAAGTGCAGGAAGTTTTTCATCAAAAACAAAAATTTCGTTTTCACAGACTGTGGAGACGGCGTCACGATTAACACCGACGCCGTCACCATGATGCCTGGGAGGGTCCACAACAAACTCTGACGGCGTCCAAACGCCTGGTTTCAGAAAACTCAAAGTTTTTAATTATTTTTGAAAATAAAATTTGCACAACATTTAATATAATGTATTCTCACTGTTATAAACCTACAAAAACACCTACAATTTTACCAATTTCTCAATTCATCCTATCTATCGAGTCAAACCCTAAATTCATATTGTATATATTGGTAAATCACACATTTATTCATGGTAGTTATCTTTTGTTGACGTTGATTACAGGTTATCATTTGATTGAGAAGAAGCTTGGAAGTTTTTAGAATTCATTGGATGATTCTCGTAAGGATGATTTAACCAGTTATCGCATGTTTCTTCTCTATTATTGAGTAAACCAAGGGAGTACTAGTTTCTTTTCCTTGTTTTCTTTTCCCTTTATTCGTTTCAACGGGTACTTCTAGAGAACATTGGGGACAATGTTCAACATAATGTAGGGGAAAATAATCCGTAAATAAGCCTTAGAAACTATTCTTTCATTTTCCATTTGCTTTGTCCTTAAAATGATGGGTAATATATCGAAACATAGCATAAAAGGTTATTTTTTTACCCAAATTTAAATTTTTTTATGACACATACCGACGAAAACCGAGTATTAATAGCGTCATATAGATAGGAATTTATATGACTAGCACAATAACCCTCATAATTCCACCCAAAAAATGTGAGGTTCGCATTTAGATCTTTAAGAATTCGGGTATCTATTATTGATACCTAAGATAGTTTATACCTTTAGCCTTCTCGAGTTAAGGAGTGAGCAGTCACATGTGTCTATTCCATCGTTACTGATGTGTATGTGTGGTCTTCGTCGCCTTTTCTGGAGCATTGAGATTGGTATTAAATTATATGAGTGTACCGGTAGTATATTAAATTCTAGAACTTGTTTTTGTGATGCATCCCGAGACCGCATAATAAGTATTAAGATTTGCTTGATAAGAGGCATTAGGATTAACCCATGTTTTAAACCTGTAATTGTTATGATGGTCACACCGATCATATAACTATCCCACACCCTTGCCATGCACTCATTATTAGTGCAGGATACCCCTAGTACAACCCTTCGAGCCTATCCTTTTTCACGGTTCTCGTAATTTTCTGGTGGATTCCAGATCATTAATGAAGAGCATTGTTAACCTTTAAACCAATCATTACACCCAAATCGCCTTAGCCTACCTTCTATGTACTCACTTTTAGTACATTATTGTGTTTAACCCAAGTTAATTATTTGAGTACACGGTTGCTAAGTCCTTATCCTTGTAAATACAATTTTGGGACGATTGAGATTCATGGTAGTATTTATTTCGCGGAAGAATAGGGAAGAAAAGTTAAGTCAATACCCCCATATATTTGTTAGATGATCTCCATGTTATTTTGATCCACCTCAAATCGGGTCATTAGTTAGATTATAAATATCGAGCATGTAAAAGCTCAAGTGTATGGGTACGTGTTATAAACCCCATGTTATGATGTATTTTCTTAATCAAAAAAAAAGAGAGAGAGAAAAATAGAAAAGAAAAAGAAAGAGATTGATGTAGAGTTGTGTAGAGTTTGTATATCTTCGTCCGAGTCTTGGCTTAGCAACCAAACCAAAGTGTATTCGTGTAAATAATTAGCTAACCCTTCCACTCCAAATTCACCCAAAGCCACCCAAATGTATCCCATCCGTTTCCGTTTCCATTATATGTTATCTTACACCTACACCCCACAACCCTTTAAAAAGACCTCTTAGATAGTAATGAATAATGCTTGCGCCTAGCGGTGGAGGTTTGATCCTTTACCAAGCCTATGGTAATTTATATGCTATGACAGGTAATGAGTGTTGATTTTCCGTTTCCCCCTTATGTTATAATTTATTATACACCCGAGTGAAAGAGAGAATCTCAAACACTTATGTGAGGTGCTAGTATATATTTTCCGTGCTTTTAATTACGAGGTCTAGAAGGTTGTGTTGTAAAATACTTTTAAAGAGTAGGTTAAATGACCCTCATATTGTTATTGTCTAGGTAGAAAAGCCCATTTGCTTGAGGACAAGCAAATCCCAAGTGTAGGGGTATTTGATGAGGTGTCATTTTATACACTTTTTCGGGGTCGTTTAACCCTCAAAATCATGCATTTATGTCCAAAATAGGTACTTAATCGTTCCTTTTTAGGTATTTCGCATTTGGAAGACATTTGGAAGAATTACACGTGACTTGGGCTCATTTGGAGAAGAAATGGACAAGACTACGAATCTACACCAACATCTATCAAGAATGTCTCTACAGTGGCTGGAGACGGCGTCACAAATACAACGTGACGCCGTCACCATGAAGATCAAGATGGTGTCACCATATCTCATGACAACGTCACAGTACATGACCCATCCTAATATCTAGAATATTGTGACGCCGTCACAGCGTTTTTCCTATATATACAAACCCGAATTTAGGGTTTTGAGTGTGTAACTTTAGAATAAAAAGAGGGTACGAACCCTAGTTCATTTAGCAGCTGTTAGGGACGATTTTAGGGCCTAAAAACCCTATTGTACTTCCTCCAACTCATGTTTTAATCAAGTAAGGTTTACTTAATCATTCAATATGTCTATGTGTTGTTTGATCTATCTATGCTCTTACTTTACCTTTAACATGCTTGGCTAAACCTCCTATTAAGTTTATTTATGATTGTATAAAACCTAGAATGTAGATCTTAGTAGTGTTGCTTCTTGTGAATGGTATCTGCATTGTTAGGTGCTTAGAAAAACTAACTTTTTTGTATTGTATCGCTGTTGATATGTCTAGGGAAACGTGATTGTGTAGAAAGGATACCATCGGGTAACAGTCTTCATACTACCTTGCCCCCTAATATGGTTGATCCACTTTTAATATATTTCACATGCACTTAGTGTACTCCTAGGGGCCGTGTAATAGTCTTCATACTACCTTACGCGTGGCATTGTATTTTAGCGGCATAACGAAGTAGACGGCGGGGGTTCGTTGTAAATTCTTTCATGATTAGAAATAGTTAATAGATCCATTCTTAAAGGCGTGATTAATGCAACAACATAGGAGAAGCAATTCTAGGGATTAATACATGATTAATATAAACACAGTCTTTATCTATTGTTTATCACCCAAATTAGTTATAATTATATTGTTTTAATAGCTAAAACCAAACCAATCTTCCAATAGTTATAATTTACGTGGCTTTCGACAAAATACAAAAACATAAAAATAATCTTCTCTTAACCCTTAGAAATTCTGTTAGACCCTTGTTCTAGCCTTCCCACCTTTTTCCTCGAGTAAAAGATAACATCCCCCCGAAGCTTGACTATACTACTACTACAACGATTAGGTGCCCTGCCTAGGGAGTTGTAAAACTTCTTGTTAAAGTCTAACGACGACCGCATCAATGATTAGCGGGGATGCTAAGTCATGGGTTTGTGATTGTTCTGCATATATTCACTGTCATATAGCATAATTGTCTAACTGTTTGAGATATTGGCACAACGAATGGTTTGAGTAAACCCTATGAGCTTCACCAACATTATTGTTACCATTTTCAAGTATCATTTTCAGGTGTGTTATTAAGAAAGGTAAACGTGAAGTATTGGGAATCAAAGATGAGTACAACTGGGAGTTTATTGAAGGGCGACCGTTTGACTTTTTTTCAAGGTCGTGAAGTTGTAAACTTTTGTAAATAAACTTTTTTCAAACAGTGTATGGTATGATCTTGTATCTTGTGCTATGGGAATCATTATATCGCATTCTTGTATTTTCGCCGCTGACGGGGTGTGGCAAATTGGTAATCTGAGCCAAGGTTATAGAGAATGCTTTTTTTAATAAAAAGAAAATGCAACTCTAACCAAACTAGAGTTTTTGTAAAACCTCGAACATGGCAAAAGTTAATTAGCCCGAGTAATTCATGGTATCTCCTAAATTATGCATAGCCTGATCAACTATGCTAAATTTACAAAGGACCATAAAATGATAGGGGTAGTTTTCTTAAGCTATGTTAGAGGAAGGGAGGGATGTATAGATGATAAGACCACCTGAAAATGAGTTGACCTCGAGCGTACGTATTGGGTAATACGTACTTGTGTGTAGTGATGTGGTATGAGAACACTTGCGAGTGTTGGGATCTAGAGTGTTGTGATCTAGAGTGTTGTTGATTGCCTAGTGCTTGACATGATGCCTTAATTATATTGCATGATGCCCTGGAAGCCTAGGTAGATATGTCGCGGGTAGCGACATTTGTTGAGGATGCGTTTTGAGTAGTTATGTTGTGTATTGCATAATGCCCTGAGAGCCTTGGTAGGAATGTTGATTGGTAGCAATGCTGATTAAGGGTGTGCCCTTATGTTGAGATATTGTATGATGCTTTGAAGTGCTTATTCTGTGTAGAACCATGAGGGTGCTTGTTTGTCGTTCGTACCTCTTGGGTATATTTGATATATATATATATATATATATATATATATATATATATATATATATATATATATATATATATATATATATATATATATAGTGTGAGGTTCTTTTCAGAACCAAATAAAAGTCGAGAACTGCAAGAACCAATCCGAACCATCTATTTTTTAATCAATGGCTACAAATAAAGGTGGCAAAGCATGTATTTATGCGTTATGAGGCTATATTTGATATAAGACTTAGGGTAAAATAGAGATTTCATTTTTTAATTCACTGTGAAAAACCGTCATGCTTAAATTAGGGTTAACTAACTACCTCCCACTCCCCTTATTGACGGCAACACAGTTTATCAATATCTCCACCAATTTCTTTTCAGTTTCTATCTATGTTGATGACGTGCTTCAGCTTCCAAACTAATATTTTTTTGTCTTTTGATTAGTCACTAATTTACAAGATGGACATAAAAGTAAGTTTGAACAGCTTGGTCCACTGTTAAAAGTCATTGAGACGTGCCAAGGGCTTTTCAATGGTTATGAACATTATATCTTTTTTTTAGGATCCAAATATTATAAGTTCTTGTATTAATTAAAATTGTCATCTTTGGTGTAGATGATAAAGGGTTTTACTTTTATTATTTATTTTTTAAATATATGATATGTATTATTATTATTGTATTTATTTGTAGTATTATATTAATATAATATTTATTATTTTTTCATTTTATTTTTTATATATATTATTATTATAAATTCTATTCATTTTTTTCATATGTTTTTTTATTTCATCAATATAAAGGTAAGTATTGTTGTTTATTTTGTTAGTCTACGATATGATCATAGATTCAATCTGATTTTTTTTGGCTTTTGATTGGAATTTTTTTGGCTTTGAATCTGAAACGAAATATGGGTTTTGATATGGAAAAAAAATTAGATTTGGATTATATTGAACTGAAAAATAGCAATTTTTGTGGATGAAAAAATCATTGTGGAAACAAATAGGTACCATTTGTAGCTTTCCGGTGTGTTTTGGACGAATTATAGTTAAAAGTATGCATATGTGTTATGTGTTATGATAGTCACAACTATGCAAAGTGGTGTTTACCTTGTCCATGTTGGTTCTGATTGGTCTTTATTACTCATCAGAAACGATTTAGTTGGGTTATTAAAGTGATAAAATTGATTTTTCGAATGATGATATGTGGTCTTTATTGGGTCTAATGTTGGTTCTGGTTGGTCTTTAATTAGTTCGTCATACTAGTGCACCATCTTTCCCTTTTGTATCAACATATATGTGGTATACACTTATCTTATGTTTATAAGGTTTGCTGAGAACTGAAAGTGTTAAATTGTTGGTTCATGAACTTGTTCCTTTTGTTTTTCTTATCTCTTTACCTCCCTTTTTTCTGCTATATAGTTTTGAGTTTTGAGTGTGCATACGTGTTTTAAGGTTGAAATAATATCAATAGAAGTGTGTGTGTGTGTGTTTTAAGGTTGATATAAAATCATTGGAATGATGCATTTGTGTTTTATGTTTGATATCAAATGAGGTTCATGGTTGATATAAAAAATTTGGTTACGATTGTTTATTTATCTGTACAGATCCCAAGTACTCCAAGTACTGCACACCAAATACAGAAATGGAAGCCAAGACCTATGAGGGGTGGGTTTTTTTTTTTGAAGGAAAATGATACATGTAAAAGTGAAGGGAACTTCAGGGAACACATTAGTTTCGTGTGAAGATACCAGGGTGACTGGGGACGCAACATGAATTTCAGGGAATGATGGTGCCACCTAAAGGTATGCAATTACAGAATAAATTTCAGTGTTACTTGTTTTCCAATATTATTAATGACGTTATTATTTTGTCATTTATGACAATGCAAAAACAACCCTTCTTGATTACTAATGTTTGAATTACCCATCATCGATAGTGTGGGAAAGTGATGGTTCAATCTGAGGAAAGTGACAAAAATGACCAACATGTATTTGTTTCACATTAGATGTTGACTGTAAACATGCTCATGATGTTTTTCTCGTTGTTAACTTTTAATGTATTGACCCTAGAATCAATGGGTATATTCTGGAAGTAAAAAATGAAGCTCTAATCAGATGCTTGCACATGGTAATTATGCATACTTTTTCCTTTTCATTCTCTGCTACAAGTCTTCCTTTTAAAAATCGCAATCTTGATTGATATACAGCTAGTGCTCAAAATAATAATTATGGGCGAGTACCTGGAAACCTGTAAGTGTTATGCCTGACACCAACCTTAATATGGGGATGAGTGTGGAACTGATCTCTTGGAATGGACCCATGAAAATGTGACCAAATCCTTCTAGTTTAGCTTGAACAACAGTTCCTATAATATGTGTGTCAATAAGGTTTGTAATTTGTGTGCACATATGTTTTATGATTAGTGTATAATCAATAAAGGGGGTGTTCATATATGATTCATGGCTCGGATAAATCAATAAAGGGCGGTTGTCATATGTATTATTTTGTTCAGTGTGCACATGTATTTCAAAAATCAAAGGGTTTAATAACTAAGATCATGTATTCTGTTTGGGCTTTTAAACTTTGTAGAATTAGGACAACTATGGTTGAATTGAGATTCAATTGCAGGCAATTTATAGTTTTATTATTAAAATCATGAAGTGGTTGAGCCAATAAATGTACTAATTAGGCAGAATGGAATGCAATGGTAATAGTTGAAAATTTATGTTGGTGTTTGAGTTAACTTTGTCCTTGATCTTTTATCGATAACTGGGGCGCGGAAAATTCGTTGGTTAGAAGAAATAAATTTGTGGAGATTTTGGTTTATGTGTTAAGAGTATGTGATCAGCTAAACTGTTTGTGTGAGTGTAGCAAATTATTGTTTCAATGATTATGTTCGGAGTTTAACATTGCATTTATTAAGTTACTTTTATCCAATGTCTTGTCTTAGTAAAACTTGAATGATAATGCATGTTTTCTAGGTCATGTGCAACCAAATGAGTAGTGTTCAAGTGTGGTTCAACCATGGAGTGTGGTAAGTATTGATGGTCGGTTTAGTCGTCATCTCATGGTGTGTAGCGAGAAGATAGTTTTGATAAAGATTTAAATAGTAAAGACACAAGTGCATGCAGGAGATACAAGAGCACGTGAACTAACTCGAGTACGTATATGAAAGAGCATAATAGCATATGGATAAAATCAAATGCACACATGCATTAAAAGCAATCGAGAGTGTCTAATGAGGGAAAATACATGAGATATACGGCAACACCAAAGCTAGCTGTGTTAAAGATTAGCGGACGTGTGTATACGTCAATGAAACTTTCATTTATTATTTGTTACGTACTTTTAGAAATTAATATTCTTTAAATGTATTTTTAAGTATAACATCTCTAACTATACGGTACATGTAAAATACATGTGTTTATCATTTCATGCACTCATGTCAAATATTTGTGAGCAAAGTACATTAGAGGTAAGTGTACACTAAAAACACATGTAAGTTCACATTATCTTAAAAAACACATGTGCACCTTACGTTTCGACAACATCCATGCTGAAAAAAAAATCAAAAAAATCCTAAAATCAGGAGCTAGGAAAAATGTTTTTTATTAAATAAAATAAAAAATATAATTTTACTATTATACCCTTATGAATTAAGTAATAAACATAATTACTTAGAAAAATCTGATTGGTTGATGATGGTTCTCGCAGTTCTGTACATTTGTTTGGTTCTAAAAAGAACCTCACCATATATATAATATATAATAATATATATTATATTTATTTATATTTTATATATATATATATATATATGTATATACGGTTACGAACACCTAATTTTAAACATTATGTTGATTATATATGTAAAGCATAGTGATGCTGGTAATTTGAGTAACGATATTTTGTAAATATACTTATACCCTTTACCGTGTTATCACATGTCATGTCTACCCCAGCTTATGTTGATTTGGAGACTATCACCCTGGTTAAAGGAGCTCAGAGCTCTCGAGTGCCCATCCCTTTACCTGATGATCCCTATGTAGCGGTTAGGCAGGTACAATTAGTTGACACTGAGTCAGAGCCAGAGGAGGCTCCCTCAGTGGCAGAGGAGTTGCAGTCATTAGGTTCTAGAGTACCCCCTATGGGTGAGGAGTTTAAGGCTTTTGAGCCGTCAGGTACTAGGACTGATTCATCCCATTCATCATGACCTCTGGATTCCCACCGCCACCACTATGCACACGATATATACTTACTCTGGTTTCAACCTAACCCTTCAACACAGAGTTTCGTATCACCGGGTTAGGACGTATGTAAGACTATGCGTGCCCAACCCGCCATGTCCCCTAGTCATTCGGCCAGAGTGGCAGAGGCGATGGCCTTGTCAGATTTAACTTTCTGTAAGAGGTATAGATCCTCTTACGAGACACCATCACCATCATCATCTCCAACCATTCCGGTGCGGAAGAGATATAGAGGTATATATGAGCTCATACTAGATACTGATAGTGAGGGGGACGAATTAGGTGAGGAGGATAAGAAGGATGAGAGTTCAGATGCAGGTGATGAGAGAGAGAGTCAGGGTTTAGATGATGAGGGTCGTGGTTTAGGTGATGAGGATCATGGTTTAGATTACGAGAGTCAGGGTTTAGAGGACGAGGAACTTGGTTTAGAAGAGGAGGAGGTTATACCTGAGGGTCCGCAGCAGGTAGTTCCGGTTGTGGGGACAGCCGTGAGCGAGCCTTTTGGACTTGGTTATGGGGCATTAAGACGTCGTGAGTTAGCAGTAGGGGAGGACCAGGCACCTAGTACATTCGAGATAGGTCAGAGCTCTAGGTCTGTGCCGGAGCAGCAGGGAGCAAAGAGGGTATATGCGTTTAGATAACCTACCCTTGATACATGGGTAGATCCCGAGGATGGCAGGGTTTACACCGACATTCCAGCTTATGTACCACTAGCAGCACCTGCTCATACACCGTTATCTCCTGAGTGGTCACTTGGTTCCTTACCAGTTTCACCATCATTCCCTATCGTTCCATCACCCATAGCTTTGCCAGTGGCTACCCCGAGAGCCACCATATCGGTAGATGAGGATCAGTTTATAGAGGTAGGGGCGCAGTTAGAGATTCATGGGAGCATACTGCATGATCACACTCAGCGTTTGGATGCGCAACCACCTACTTTGGTTGCGAATATCGATAGGGATGTGAGGGAGATGTATACTAGGTCAGGAGCGGTTAGAGATGAGATCTTTTCGTAGAGGTATAGGTTTAGGAGTTTGGAGCGAGAGTAGGAGAGAGCCACAGTGACTTTTGGAGCTTTGTGGAGGCTAGTGTTAGCATTGGAGGTATGGGCATGGCATGTTGACACCCGGTTGATAGATATGTCACGAGTTAGGTATGACGACCATAGACTGATTCATGATATCTTAGTGCAACAGGCTGCTATGTAGCGTGAGCTTTAAGAGATGAGAGGTCGTGTTACTACCTTAGAGCAGGAGAGGAGCCGTAGAGGGCAGTAGATGGTATGAGATTGGTTAGGATTTTTGTACGCCACTAAGCCGTGTAGCAACGATTAGTGTTAGATTTGAACTGAGTAGTCTCAGTGGTAGTAGTTACGAACTGATTAGTATCAGTCGGTAGTGGATTCTTATCGAAATCATGGATATGGTAGTAGTTACGAACTGATTAGTATCAGTCGGCAGTGGATTCTTATCGAAATCATAGATATGGTAGTAGTAGGATGATTATGTACGGAATTTAGAAATCAATGAATGGTAGTCTGTTTTATTACATGAGTTAATACGTTTGGTACCTGAGTACGTCGTTGTCTATATCGGTTAGTGACATGGTTCGTCACTCACCTCGGATAGGATTTTCCATTCTTGTGAGACCCCTCACACACTTATTCACCACCTATGTGGGACTTAAAAAATATTCAAGTGGCATGTCAAACAGTTGCGTTAGAAGAATGCAGAGTTAGGTAAAACCCTGTGTAGTCGCAAGGGTACTTAGACGTGATCGTAGTGAGCTAAGTTGGAATTCGTTTTCGATCATAGTGTAACCCTAATGAATAACGTAAATTCTTAGTGGGTTGGAACCCAAGGTATCTAGAGCAAGTAATATCTACTTGCGAGAGCCTAGACTTTCGATAAGCAAGCCTTAGATGATCTTGAATGAGTAGTGCAAGAGTCGTAATGTGTGAGACACATACCTCTTGGAGGACTAAACCCACCGAATAGAAAAAACGAAGGACAAGATGCCATCAACTGATTTAAAAAGTTTGGTTGTCGCATCAAGGACTGGATCATGTCCGGACACCCGACGAATATGTGACCCTAGGGATAGGGGAAATTAAGAGACCAAGGAAATAGTAGGGAAAGACTATCATGATGTGTGAGACTGGATCTGGATAGATCATGAGAAAGTGTAATAACTAGACATTTGAACTAGGTCTCTAGGGGAATCAAAATAAACCCCACTTGAAGAGACCAAATTGATAGAAGGACCAGTGTGTTGAGTTGAGGAATGGAATCTTTCCTGTTGTTGATTGCGATTGAGAAATTGAATTGAATTTCAGGAGCGAAATTCCTTTAAGGGGGTTAGACTGTGATAATCGGTAACTTGTCTAGGGTCAAGTATTATAAAATATTGTAATTTTCTATCAGAGTCTTTTGATTTTGTCAGCTTTAGTGGTCGAAAGCTGAAAAGTTGACTTCGGTTGACTTATTTTGCGTGAAACGGTTACGTGTTAACTGGTTGTTGAGAGAGTTTGAGTTCTGTAAGGGAATCTCTTTTGATTCATCTTGCCGTATCGGAGTGTTTAGATTGTCATTTTAATGCGTGTCGGGAAGTTTTCCTGTGTTCCGCGAAAATCGTCACCCAGCGCGTACTGGTACGACAGTTAATTTGAGAACGGGATTTAGTAAACTTGGAAGTGTGTTAATGGGTTTATGTGTTGGATAAAATTTTGTTTTAAATAACGTTGATTTAGAACGTAAATCGTTGGTGTGTAATTTAAAAGTTATCAGAAAACAGGTGTTTTCATGAAATTTGGTAAAAGACCGTAACGGTTGTGAAAGTGAAATTTCTAGGCGAATCTAGGGTGAAAAATCATTTTTTGAAGGTTTGGAATGCTTTTAAATTCATGTGAAAGGTTTCGGTTAAATTTGGACAAAAACTCGTATTTTGGGTCCCGACAGGTCAAATAATGATCAAAATGAACTTTGGAAAGCTTGATTCGGGGATAGGTCGTGTGAATGACACAGGTTCTTGGAAAAACGTTTTTAAACCCAATAAAACATTAACTAACTTCAAGTAACATTGTAAAGTGATGAAAAAATGAATTTTAAGTAATCCTAACACTAAAAGAAGAACTCGAACCCCTCATAGGATCCAAATCGAACGAGTAAGGCTCCAAGGGGGCAAGATGGCTATTTTCTAGCAATAGTGTCTTAGAAAAGGGTGTCGACTAAATATTCTAGATTATTGGAAAAATATTTTTAAACGCATTAAAAATACTAACTAACCCCGGGTAACATTTTTACTTAGTAGGAATTGAGTTTTTAGAGAACCCGACACAAAAACGAGACACCCAGAGCCCCTGGGATTCTTGGGCCGGATATGGGACAAGCAAGGGGACACCATGACAAGTTTTTAGCTATACCATGGCCTATGGTAGTACATAAGGTTTTGGCACCATTAGAAACCCACACTTTGCATGTTTTTCCAAATTAAAAAAAATTGTATGTCTCTTTCTTTCTCTCTATTTCGGACGAGCACCCAAAGGAACAAGAAACACAAAATTTTTGAAGATTTAACAAGAACACAGGTTAATAATCAATAGTGGGTTAGTGTTAGATAGTTTCGGGTTGTAGAAGAACGACTTGGGTTTACTTATTCGCGTCCAAAACGAACCAAGACCATCAAGATTGTAAGTTTTTCTAAATTTTATTTTAAGTCGTACTTTTATGGTTCTCATAATGTCTTAACACTAGTTGTACAAGTTGATCGTTGTGAAATCGAGTTTTGAAAACAAAACGAATGTTAATTGGGTGTGTTTGTATGCGTCGAAGTCAAAAAGAAAGAAACAAGGAATGGACACTTTTAAATTTTGATTATGGTGGTGAATTTATTTTGGAGTCTAATGCTTATTTGAGGGCTTATTTTCAAAGTTTGCTTAAAAATAAGCTCATTTGAGGCTTATTTGTGTACTTTTAGGCTTATTCGGTTTTGGGTTACGTTTGGTTTGGGCTCGGCCTAACCAACCCACGAGGTGGGCTCGTGCTAGTCTTGGCCCAACAAGAAAAAAGGCTCGGGCCATTTGATTTTTGGCTTATTTTTGGCTTATTTTCGGCTTATAGCTTATTTGGGTTTCGGCTTATATGATGGGCTTATGGCTTAATGGGTTTTGGCATATATTGGGCTTATGGTTATTGGGCTCGGTTTATATATTGGGCTTATGATTTAATTTGTTTCGGCTTATGTTTTGGGCTAATGATTTATGGGGCTCCAACCTATTTGATTCGGCTAAATGGGCTTAAGGCCTATTGTATTTAAACTTGTAATTTGACTACGTTTTGATATCGGGCTAAACTTAAAACTTTAATGGGCCGCGAGGCCCAATAGTAAATAAAAGGTTAATGGACTTGTTTTAACAATCAGGCTAATTTTTAAACCTTAATGGGCCATAAGGCCCAATGTCTAATAAATGAACTCTTTGACTCAAATTTGATTTAAAATGGCAAGTTGGACTTAATAAGAGGTAATGGGCTAACTTTGGGCTTTTGGGCCCGAGAAGGGAAAATATTACACTTAGAAAATGTTTTGAAATAAATACTTGTGTCGAACCAACTAAAAGGCAAGAAGGTGACTTTTGTAAACAATAAGTGTTGAGATTAAACGATTTAATCTCGAATATAATAAAACGAGAGGATTTTCTTATGCTTATCCCGCATAGCCCGATAAAAAGACGAAATAATAATAAAATATTATTTTATTCTATTTTATTTAAAGTGTTTGTATTATGTATATATAATAAGTATATATATATATATATATATATATATACGTACATATATGTATCGTATCGACTTCGAGATGCTTATTCGTTTATTTCGATCTTTGAATTCTTGCGTATTTCTCGTTAGATTTTCTTGGATCATTTGGTCAGTTGTTTTCGTTTTCATTATTGGCTATGTTCTGAGTATTCAGTGTCGATGTCGCACTTAGCCCAAGTGTATTGAGTCATTTTACGTAACCACCACACAACCATGTTTTTAGATAAATGTTTTGAAACAAGGGTAAAAGTTTTGTAATGAGGATATGAATTCGGAAATAAGGATAAAGGTTTTGGTGTAATGGATAAGGATTTCGTGTGAGTAAAAGACGAACGTTTGTACAATAAGATAACTTTGTATAAATATTTATGAGGTAAAAATTTATGCTAGGTCGTGGAGGGTATTGTTGTGCGTGCGTTGAGATTATTTATACGTTGTTTATTGTGATTTGTGCGGTTGCTATCTATTGCTATTGAGGTGGGTTCATGTAGCCCCACTTTTTACTATTTTTCCGTTGGGGGGAAAATGACACTCAAATGTGTTTTGAACTGTTTTCTGATCTGTACGAAACGTGATTTCATTTTTGGGATAATCTATGTGCTTATGACTGCTATGTGAATGATATGCGTTGGTATGCTATGATGTGTGATCTTTCTGTGTGGTTCTTCACCCTAATTAGCTCCAGCTGGTAGGCTTTAGGTGTGGTATGTCATCGGGGTTGCGACCCTAAGAGCGTTGGTACGCGCTGGTGATAAGACTAGCGGGGATGCTAGGTTTTGGTACATGATTAGCGGGGATGCTAAGTCATGGGTTTGTGATCTCTTGCATATATTCACTGTCATATAGCATAATTGTCCAACCGTTTGATATATTGGCACAACGATTAGGTTTTGAGTCAAAACCTATGAGCTCACCAACAATATTGTTGACGTTTTCGAGTATCATTTTTAGGTGCATTGTTAACAAAGGTAACGTAGGACCATTAGGGACCAAAGTCGAGTACAAGTTGGGAGTTTACTTGAATACAATTGTTTGACACTTTTCAAGGTTGCAAAATTATAAACTTTTGTGAATAATCTTTTGTAAACAAAAGTATGGTATGATCTTGTATATTGTGCAATGTAAATCATTATGTTGTATTCCCGTATTTCCGCCGCTGACGGGGTGTGACAGATTGGTAATCAGAGCCAAGGTTATAGAGAATGTTGGTTTTTAAAAAAAGGAAATTTTATAAAAACGCAACTATAACCAAACTAGAGTTTTCATAAAACCTCGAACAAGATGAAAGTTGACTAGCCCGAGCAGTTCATGGTATTTCCTAAATTACGCATAGCTTGATCAACTATGCTTAATTCATGAAGGACTATGAAATGATGGGGTTAGTTTTCTAACGTTATGTTGGAGAAGGGAAGGGATGTGTGAGTAATGAAAGCACATGAAAATGATAGGATGTGAAATGATGAGAACACTTGCGAATGATTGAGTTCGAGAGAATATTGATTTTAGGATTGCCATGCTGCCTTAGTAGTAGTAGTGTGCGATGCCTTGAATTATCGCGGATAGCGATGTTGATTGACTGATGTTCTCCGTGCATGCCTTGGAGTAGTGCATGTTGCCTTAAGAGTTCTAGTGGAATCGTCGCAGGTAGCGACATGAATTAAGTGAAGGCTTTTGTGAATTATGTGCTCTATGTGATAACCCGAAGTGCCCGTTTGGTATCGAACCTGGTCGGCGTTTATTTGTTGTTCGTATTTTTCCTGATATATTTAATATATATAAGGATATATATATATATATATATATATATATATATATATATATATATATATATATATATATATATATATATATATACGGTTACGAACGTCTAATTTCGAACGCTATGATGATTTGTATATGTAAGCATAATGATGCTGTTAATTTGGATAATAATATTTTATGAGATATTTATACCCTTTTTATCGTGTTATCACAGGATGTCTACCCCAGTGTTTGTTGACCTCGAGATTTCCACCCAGGCTGACGGAGCTCAGAGCTCCCGAGTGCCTTATGAGGCTATTAGGCAGGCTTATTTAGTTGAGACGGACACGAAGTCCGAACCTTTTGAGAGCCCTATTGAGAGTGAGACACATGAGTCACCCCACATTGTAGCATCACCCACTTTACTTCCTGATAGTTCACCACCCGCTTGTCATGCTGAGGAGTTAGAGGATTCCGACACGTCCGGTGCGAGATCCATGTCATCGGATTCCACCGCACCACTATCACCAGATCACCCACATACCCCTACTTCACCTACCCCTACACCTACCCGAGCCTCATTTCATCGTATGACGACACGCATGACCGTGCGTGCCCAGCCTGTCATGTCCCCTGGTCATTCGGCCAGAGTGACAGAGGCGATGGCTTTGTTAGATTCAGCCTTCCGTAAGAGGTATGGATCCTCTTATGAGACACCATCACCATCACCAACCCTTCTAGTACGGAAGAGGTATAGAGGTACGCCTGAGCCCATATTAAACACCGATAGCGAGGAGGATGAGATAAGAGAGGAGGATACTAATGAGGATGGGGGAGATGAGAGTTCGGATGTAGAAGATGAGGGTCATGGGTTAGATAGTGAGGATCATGGTCTAGATAATAAGGGTCGTAGTGTAGAGAGTAATGTACTTGGTTTAGAGGAGGAGGAGGCTGTACCTGAGGGTCAGCAGCGGGCAGTTCTGGTTGTGGAGACATCCATGAGCGAGCCTTTAGAACTTGGTTATGGGGCTTTGAGACGCCGAGAGTTAGCAGCAGAGGAGGATCAGGTACACAGTACTTTTGAGGTAGGACAGGGTTCTGGATCTGTACCAGAGCCTAAGAGACCAGAGTAAGTGTCGGCATTTAGGCAACCCACACTCACCACATGGATAGACCCAGAGGATGGTAGGACTTACATTGATATTCCTGCTTACCCACCACCAGCACCACTCGTTCAGACACCACCATCTCTTGAGTGGTCGTCTGGCTCACTTCCTATTTCTCCAACACCTTCTACCGTCCCTTCACCTATTTCATCATCCATGATATCACTGACCGTCCCATCACCTATAGCTTCACCCGTGGCTACCCCGACAGCCACCATCTCGGTAGATGAGGACCAGTTCATAGAGATAGGGGCACAATTAGAGCTTTATTAGGGTATACTTCAGGATCATACTCAGCGTTTGGACGCGATGTCACCACCTTGTTTGCAGAGATTGATAGGGATGTGAGAGAGTTATACACTAGGTCAGGGGCAGTTAGGGATGAGATCTTCTCCCAGAGATATCGACTTAGAAGCCAAGAGCACGAACAGGAGAGGACCACCGTGACGTTTGGAGCTTTATGGAGGCCCGTGCTGGCATTGGAGGCATGGGCAAGGCATGTTGACACCCGGTTAGCAGATACGTCACGGGATAGGTATGATGACCATAGATTGATTCGTGACATGTTAGTGCAGCAAGCTGCTATGCAGCGCGAGCTTTAGGAGATGAGAGGTCGTGTTACTACTTTAGAGCAAGAGAGGGATCGTAGAGAGTAGTAGGATGTGTAGAGACTGGTTTGGATTTTGTATAACACTAAACTGAATAGCATCAGTTAGTGTTGGATCTAAGTAGGTAGTCGATTTGTGATAGTTATGAACAAATTAGTATCAGTTAATAGTTGGCTTTAGTTAAAGTCATAGTTATGTTAGTAGGAAGAAATTTTGTACGGAAATTTTGAAAAAGGTAATGAATAGTAGTATTCTCATTTCATCTTGGATAAATAGATATACCCAATGCTTATGAGCACGGTTACCATGCGTTATTCATGAGATTGGGACGTAATCGGGTTGCTCGACTTTACCATTATGATAGGAGGATAAGTAGTTAAGCGAAACACCGTAAGGTCACACGGAGATTTGATGCGATATAGTAAATGAACTTGAAACCCTACCATTTTGGTTAGAATGGTGAAAACTTAAGAATTGGTATTATAACCTTCCTACTAAGGTAGAACATAAGGTGCTTAGCCAAGTAGAGTTTGTTTGCGAGAGAGAGTTTGAGTAGAGATCGTTAAGTGAGCCATGGACTGTTTTGTTTGAGTAGAACATGAGATATGATATGTGAGGCATATACCCTTGTAGTATTGGTCGCGTGGGCTAGGACAATAAGACAATTTGGTATTGTCAAAAGTATTAGAGTTGTGATGCTATGTCGAGATCCGGATCATACTCGAATGCCCAACTAAAACCGCGTAACCTAGAGATTAAGAATTGACTGGTAAACCGAGGGATAATAGGAGAGATTATCAGATTGAGTGGATAGGATTCTAAGAGAATCATGAGAGAGTATAAGGAATGAACGTTAGAACTATGTCTTTAGGGGAATCGGAAGAAACCCCACTTGAAGAGACCAATTCGTTAGAGGGCCAGTGTATTGAGTTGGGGAATGGAATTTCCTTTAAGGGGTTAGACTGTGATAACCGGTAACTTTTCTTGGGTTAAGTATTACAAAATATTATGATTATATATCAGAGTCTTTTGATTTTGTTGGTTTTTTAGAAGAAAGCTGAAAAGTTGACTTCGGTTGACCTATTTTGCGTAAAAATGGTTACGGTTTACCGTGTTTTGCAAAAGTCATATGTATCGTAAGAGAATCACTTTTGATTCAGTTTTCAGCTTTAGAATGGCTATGTAGTCTTTTGGTGCTTTTCGGGAAGTTATCCCGCATTTAGCAAAAATCGTCACGCATCGCGTACCGGCACGACAGTAAATTTGAAAATGAGTTTTATGAACTTTGGTTGGATTGAGTAAACTTATTT
>BQNB010074866.1:0-31649 GCA_026074375.1 Tanacetum coccineum | reverse complement strand
AGCAATTAACGGGAGCAAATAAAACGCGACAATTAAGCAAAATAAGCAAAACTAACTCTTAAAAATGCAAACAAAATTTTGAAACCTAGAATAAGACAAAATAAAATTTTAAGAAAAAGAAAAAAAAAATTGATTATTTTTGAATTTATTATGAATTAAAAACTATTTTAATCTAATTAAATCCTAAAAAATAGCAAATTAAGTCCTAAAAATTAAGAAAAATGATTATTAAACTTAGAAAAGTCTAATATAAAAACTAAGAAACTATTTTTAACTATTCTTAAAATTAAAATCCTATTTTTTAAATTAAAAATGAAAATTAAAATCTAAAAGTGTTGAAAATGATTTTTCTGAATGTAAACCTAAAAGTATTTAATCTAATGCTAAAAACTATTTTTTTGTATTTTTTAAAAGTTATTCTTCTACTTTTTTATGATTTTTCAAACTTATAAATCCTAAGAAAAATGATTAAAAATAATCTACTTAATGGAAAAATGTGAAAAATTCAGGGAAAATCCTAAATGCTAACAGGGACTTAAGAAAAATAAGAACTATGAAGAAGCTAAACAAATAAGCCCTAAATTAAGCCTAATAAGCTACGACTTATTAAACTAAAAAGAAAAATAAAACAAGGTTATCTATTAAATGGTGCAAGGTATGAGTGGATGAGCTATTGTAGCATGATGGTTAACACGTTGGGTTTGTGTGGGAGAGGTCGCGGGTTCAATGTTGTCTAACACCCATTTTTGAATTTTTTTTATATTTTTGAAAACCAAAAGCTAAAAGCTATAGAAGAGGCTTTTTAAAGCACTTTTAATGAAAGAAGCTTAAGTTAAAACTCAAAGAATAAGCTCTAAAAGAGCTTTTGAAGTTCTGACTACAGAAAGTGGAGTTTTTAGCTCACTTATGCTTGTTTACACTAAAATGCGACCAAAACCTATTCTAGCTAGCTTAAGATGTGTACAAGCTAAAAATGACAAGCTAACCTACCTAAAAAAACACTTTAAGCTATCTAGATTTATGATTAAAAACAGCAAACTCAAAAATAAAACTTAAAAACTCAAAAAACTTAACAAGCTAAGAAGCACTATAAGCTATGACATAAGCTGAGCTTTTGAAAACTTATCCTATCACTTATAAGCTATGAATCCAGAGCATGAAAACAAGCATTATAAGCTAGAAATTCAAATTTAAGAAGCTAGACTAGTTACTACTGTTTTAATGGCTTTTTGAGTTTTTATGAACTTTTTAAAAGCAAATGCACCTAAATTATTAAGCTAGAAAGTTAGAAAAAAGACTTAATCTAACTTTAACTATATCTAGTCTATAAATCTACTGAGTTTTAAAAGCTAAAACTTATTTAAGCTACCCTAACTTTGATTCAATAAGACCAACAGTATTAACTTATTGTTAATACTGCTGGTGCAATTGACAGATTGGTTAAACCAAAAATGCAGGCTAGAAATTAAGCTAGGAATGAAAAAACAAGTTCTATTCTATATTAAGCTATGTGAAATCTATAATCCTACTGAAATTTAGATCCTAAGTCCTACTAATACTAGCTTAATTTAGTCTTAAGAAGACAGCAGTAGTAACTGAAGTTACTACTGCTGATGCAATTGACAAAGGGGCAAAATCTAATATGCAGGTTACCTTAAGGGTAAGACCTACACTACACACTCCTATTGAGTGTGTTTGAACAAACTATAAACACAAATTAAGCCTAGGAGGCTTGAATCAAAATTTTAACAATCTAAGAGAAAGGGAAAAGGTCCCCTGGTGCTGAGACAACCAAAATGAACTTAAACTTTTCAATTTTTGAAAACTAACTTAAGAAAACCACTAAACTACCCATTTTAGACTAAATCAAAGCTGGTTCAAAGACTTTTATCAAAAACCTTTGACTATTAAAGGTCAAACTACCTTAAACCAAACACCCCTTAATATTGTTGACAGATTTCAAAAAGCTTTTAAAATGGAAATCCACTTAACTAAACTTTGATACCAGACATCAATGAGCTTATAACAAGCTTAGCAAACATGATTAGCAACTGAATAATCTAGGAATCAAAGATCTATACTAACTTAACTAATTTTTTTGGTTTTTATGAATTTTTAAGACAACAAACTGAAATCAAAGATCTAAACTATTTTAAGCAAAAACAGATAAGCAATATATCTAATAAGCAAAAGTAGATGAGATAAGCATGAAATAAGCACAAATTAAGCACTAGAAAAGCAATTAGACAAAGCAAAATAAGCATCTAGTAACTAAGCTAATTTAAGCTAGAAAATTAAAACAAGGAATTTAAATGAGAACTAACCAATAGCTTCAGCTAAACAGAAGCTCATAGGCTCATAGAGCTTTTCAACAGCTCTGGCTTATCCTAGGATAAGCCAGTAAAGTCCTTGGGATCCCTTCCATTATTGGATCCCCTTCCATAAGCTTAATAAGTCCAATTATCAAGGTAATTAGCTGATTTTATTTATTTAAGTAGATTAATAAGACTGAATTAAGCTCAATCTAAGCTTAGAGACTTAGAGAGCTAATAAGAGCTTATTGAGAGCTTATGAGTCATTAACATGAGAACACTAGAGCTATTTGAGAATTTATAACAATTGTATTAAAAGAAGACTGAATTTCATTTACTAAAAGCTTGTTACATTACTGGAAAGAGATTACAATAGGAATTTAAAGAAAATACATGAAAATTTCATAAGCTAAACTAAATTAAGCTAAAAAAAATTAAAGAGCTAACTAGATAGTGTGTGTGTGGTGCATCTTTGAAGCTTCTAGGGTTTCCTTGCTACCCACGCTCCTATCAATCAACACCATTCATTCCTCAAATCTTTGGAGAAACTTACATTGAGCCATTGATTAAGTGATCACTCAAACGGAATTTCCAAGATGCAATCCATGATGTGCGTTGTACATGATCTCTAGTGATTTTAAAGTGTAAAATTCCCACTTCTCTTGTACTTCCTCTCTTCCACGTGTCCTCCTAGCTTGGGTGAGCCAATAAGAAGCTTGAGATTACAAATTTATCCCTGCCATCATGTAGTAGACTTCTTGAATTAACCATTGTACCCTTCAATTTGGAAAACCCCTTTGATTTGACTGGTGGGTAAGTTGGGACAATGAATGAATAGTTTTTTTACTTCTTGGCGCCTTTTCTAACTGAAAACAGTTAAAAAGAATTTGAACTTTGGCTATTGGCAAATTTAAGTCTTCTCATAATGAACAGTGGCATAGAATACATATTCAAAAGTATAATCATCTTTCATAATTTGGCACATTGACCTTTGGAGTTTTATGAAAAAGGGTTATAGGCTTAAGGTTTTGGGCTTTGGATCCGGGTGTTGTTTTTTGATAGGTTTAGGGCCCATTATACTTCAAGGACCATTTGTGTAAATTTCTAAAACTTAAAGGACTGATATTATAACTTTGGGGTTTTTGTATTTAGTGTTAACTTTGACTGTTTGACTGTTTGACTTGAGCTTGATTCCCCGGCTTCTTTTGTGCTCTTCCGTTCTCGTGTCCGTGTTTGCCCGTTTTTGATGGTTTTCTTGTGATTTTTGTCTTATCCGTACCTGCATACACAAAACACAAAAACAAGCATATATTTGCCATTTTTAGTATGTTTTTGGTCATTAGGGTCATTTTTGGTATTAAATGGATGTGTGTTTTCACACATATCATATATATTGCAAATTTGATAAATCCGATAATGGAGTCATCATTTGCTTATATGTTGATGATATGTTGATCTTTGGGACTGATCAAGATCAAGTGGATAAAACGAAAGAGTTTTTGTCATCAAATTTCTCCATGAATGACATGGGGGAGGGTTTAGGGTTTAGGGTTTAGATACACTAGACCAGATATTGCTTATTGTGGAAAACTAGAAGGGGGGTTGAATAGTTTACCGCTTTTTAATTTAATGTATAGTTTGTTTATAAAAAATTAGATTTGACTTTATGTGAATTCAATATGTGAACAATATGAACATTATAACTAAATAAACAAGATATGAAATAAATATGCAAGATGAGAGATAAGAGTTAGAAAGATCAAACCACAACACAAGAATTTATAGTGGTTCAATAACGAAGAACCTCTTCGTCCTACTCCACTCACCAAGCACCAAATTCGAGAGTTTTCTTCACTATGTAAACAAGCTCCCTTTAGGCATAGAAAATTGTACATAACTAAGCTTACACCAATTTTCGACACTAAGCCAAATGTCGAGTTCTAATCCTAGATAGAACCAATCTATCACAACTTTTGTATTTTGAGGACTAAAATACTAACTTCACTACTTCATAACAATTCACAACTTTATTTCACTTCACAACTTCTCTTTACTTCACTACTTCACTACTTCTCTTCACTTCACTACTTCACAACTTCTCTTCAATTCACTACTTTACTTTACTTCACAACTTTACTACACGTCAATACTTCACTACTTCACTTCACTTCACTTCACTTCACTTCACTTCATAACTTCACCACCCTTCACAACTTCACTACACTTTACCTAGACACTAACAAGATCACCCTGATCTATCTAAACTCTTTTCGATCACCACGATCTTACTAACCTTCCTATGATCACAACAATCTAACTAATATACACACCTTTCGCAATATACACAAATGATTACAAGATATAATACAATTGTAACTATGTTACAAGAACACACTAAACTATAATACTTCTTCACTTGATGATAGAAAGTATTCTTCTCTTGCACTTGAGGATCTAAGCTTGGATCACTTGGAAACAAAGCTTATGATTTAATAAAAGGAATGAAAGGAAAGTATAAAGTGATTTAGAACAAAAATAATGTGTGTGCAAGAGGTGGGAAAATCAGTAGGGAACAGTCCAGTATTTATAGGCAAAGCTAAGGAGCTTTTGTACTGGGCCCGGACCTACAAATAGCTCCATTGGCCGGCCCCCTTATCCTATAAGGGGGCCACGACCTAATATTAAATAGGGCTTCCCAGGCCAAGAAAATTCCTTTTTTTGTCTTTCTTGGGAGTGTTTTCTGAAACATATCTAGCCGTTTTAAGGTAGAAAATTGAATTCAAAATATTTTATTTTGAATAAAACATCTCTTTTAAATGTAGAAAATGTTTGTAAAGTATCAAAATGTTTGTCAAAATTTTATAAAAAATGGGAGTTTAATAAAAAATTCCTTTGATCATAAAATGCATTAAGCATTTATTTATTCATACCTTTAAGTGATTAAATTTTCAAAATGAAAATTTACTACTAATTACTTGTTTACGTTTAATTTTACATTGAGCATTTTTACATTTTGTGATTATCAAAACGTAGTGAGATCGAAAAATATTAATAACGTTTTTAGGCATTATTTCTATCAACAATCTCTCCCTTTTTGATGATCACAAAATCTAAACTCATTAAATGTAAAATTATTTTTAAACAAGTATTTAGTGTATTTTATTTCTATTTCTCCCTCTTTTTGTAGAATCAAAAAGGGTTCGTCGATGATTACACGTAGAATCGACTGAATAAACGCTCCCCCTTGATGTGTGCTCCCCTCGTTCGAGGGCATCAAGAAATCGAGCTATGGTAACTTTGCAACAAAAACGAGTTAGAAGAATAACACCAATGTTTCTAACATATAGCAAAGGAAAAGGAAAAATAATCAAACATATTTGTGCAAACCAACCATCACAAATATACAAGATATAAAGACTCAAAAGAGCAATTAAGCAAAAGATCATTCATTGAACATAAAAATTATGTATAAAACACAATCATTCAACATGCACTTATCAAACCTAAATATTATATTTTGAGCATAAATAATTACCCCATCTACATAAAATAAAAACTACAAAGGTCCTAAGTTGCCTAGATTACCATAAGAAACCATTGAACTTGCTTGCAAAAGGAGTGGGTTAGACATTTATTTGAAAGCGAGAAAAGGTAAGCATATAACATGCTTAGTTGGTTGTTGGTGGAGAGTAACTAAGCTTACACCGATTTCCGATACTAAGCCAAATGTTAATTTCGAATCCTAGCTAGAACCAATCTATCACAACTAATCACACTACTTCACAACAATTCACAACTTCACTTCACTACACAACTTTTTCTTCACTTCACAACTTCTCTACACTTCACAACTTCTCTACCCTTCACAACTTTTCTATACTTTACTTCACAACTTCACTTCAACAAGACACTATCTTGATCACACCAATCTAGCACTTCTTACTAATATCACCCCGATCTAACTATACTTACAATGATCACCACAATCTACCTATTATACACAAATACAATACACACCTTCACAATATACACAAATGATTTACAAGATATAATACAATAGCAACAAGGTTTCAAGGACACACACTAATCTATAATACTTATTTACTTGATGGTAGGAAGTACTCTTCTCTTGCACTTAAGGATCTAAGCTTAGATCACTTGGAAACAAAGCTTTAAGATTAAAAAATCAAAGGATTGTGGGAAATGTATGGACTGATTTTAGACAGAAAAGAAAAAGTACAAAAGGTGAGAAAATCAGTGGGGAACAGTCCAGTATTTATAGGCAAGCTGGGGAGCGTTTTTGTCTGGCCGACACTCTTAGCTCTATGGTCGGCCCCCTTATCACTAAGGGGGCCGCCCTTGTATTTAAGGGGGCCGCCCAAGCTCAGACGCTCCTTTTTTTGTCTTTTTCAGGGGAGATGTTTTCTGAAACATTTCTAGCCATTTTTGGGTAGAAAATTTAAATTCAAAATATTTATTTTGAATAAAACATTTCTTTAAAATAAAAAAATATTTTGTGAAAGTTATAAAAATGTGTGTAACATTTTATAAAAAAATGTGAGGTTGAATAAAATTTCATTTGATCATAAAATGCATTAAGCATTTATTTATTCATACATTTAAGTGATTAAATTGTCGAAATGAAAATTTACTACTAATTACTTGTTTACGTTTAATTTTACATTGAACATTTTTACATTTTGTGATTATCAAAACATAGAGAGGTCGAAAAATATTAATAATGTTTTTAGGCATTATTTTTCTATCAACAATCTCCCCATTTTTGATGATTACAAAATCTAAACTTATTAAATGTAAAATTATTTTTAAAACAAGTATTTAGTGAATTTCATTTCCACTTCTCCCCTTGTTTGTAGAATCAAAAATGCTTCGTCGATGAATGCGAGTAAAATTGACGGAATAAGTGTTCCTCCTTGATGTGTGCTCCCCCTCGTTCGAGGGCACGAAGGAATCGAGCTATGGTAACTTTGCTACAAAAACAAGTTAGAAGAACAACACCAATGTTTCTAACATATAGCGAAGGAAAGAAAAATATTTAAACATGTTGATAATGCTTAACAAGTGTCAAGGTATTTGTGTAAACTAAGAATCAAAAATCTAAGAATCAACTAAAATAACTTATATAGTGTAGAGTGCATTCAACCAAAAATATCAAACATACAGGACAAGCAAGTGCATACTTGAAACAAAGATTAAAGACCATTCATTAACATAGATTGTGTATAAACACAATCAGCATACCTTAAATGAATGAATATATACGCTTGAAGAATATTAATGCAACATACATAAAATTTAAACTACAAAGGTCTTAATTTGTCTAGATTGCCATAGGAAACCACTGGACTTGATTGCAAAACAAGAGGGTTGGACATTTATTTGTAAGCGAGACGGTGGGCATGTAACATGCTTAGTTAGTTGTTGGTTGAGAATTTGGAGCGGAGGTGGTCGTTGGAGGGTAGTCTCGTTGGACATGTAAGTGTGGTTGTGACGTGTAAGAAGCAAATTCACTCCAAATTGAGTCTTCACCAAGGTTAGGAATTGTTGTGTTGGGTAAACAATGCAACAAAGACAATAACCAACACGATGTTCAACTTGATTTAAGTTGAGGATGTGAGGCAAGTTTGAAGAGTAGGGTGATGAAGGAGTGTTACATTTGGAAAGGTGCATGTCTAGAAGGTTTAATAAGTCTTGAAGTTGATTATTGTCATTAATGAGCATTTTTATACTTGGAGATGGAGGTAGTGGAGGTTGAGTTTGGCTGTCACCATGAGGTGAGGGTGGAGTTTGAGCATGAAGCACACTAGCAACATGTGGGTTGATGAGTAAGTGAGGAAATGAGGGCTGTGTGAGTTGAGTTTGATTGACACTTTGTAGTGGAATGAAAGCTTGTCCAACATTAGTGTCACAAGAATCACCAAATGAAAATGAGTGAGGTTGTAGTGAATCATGGTTTGAGAGAGTAGTGGGAGGGTTTTCTTGTGATGATTCTTTGAGAGAAGATTGTGGTTTGGGCATTAGTGTAGGCAAGTTAACATCAACCTCATTGGATGTGTTACCATAGTTCAACTTCTTTATCCATACGGGTCTTACGGACATTTTGGCAACCCTTGAAGGTTTGGGTAAAGGTTTGTGAGGGGAAGACATTGGAGAAGACAAGTTGAATGTGGTAATTATGTTGAGGATGAGAGTTTATTTATAATAGGAAGATGTTGTGATTATGGATGGATGGACATTGTTAGAAAACAAATCCAAGGAATGTTGGTGAGTATTGGAAAATTATAGCTGTGTCTATTTGAAAGAGGGTCAAAAAGCAGAAGAAATAGTAAAACCTGTGCATCAGGTGGCCGACCCCTTTAATTATATGGTCGGCCCCTTTATCATTAAGGGGACCACCCCTTTGAGATAAGGGGGCCACCACTTAGAAAAGTTCAGAATGTCCAGGTTTTTATTTTCTTTTAGGAAATGGTAAAAAGGTGGACTGTTTTGTGGCCATTTTGCAGCAAGTCCTAATTTCTATAGCAATCAAGACTATAACATTTAGCAAGCAAGAATATGAGAATGCAAGGTCCTAATTTTGTCTAAATCAAGACCAATAACATTTTGCAAGCAAAAGTATGTGAATGAGCATGCAAGGAGGCAAATAAAAATCTATAATGAAGATCATATCAATTGAAGTGTTAGCAAATAGTTGTAATGCTCTTGATAGTTGTAATGCTCCTAAGATTTATTAAACAAGAGAAGTAGGTTGTAAATACATCAAATGAGACTTGTGTTTGTATTTATAAACCTAGTGTGTGCCTATATGCGACAAATGTGGAGTGACGATTATTTCGACTCTAAGATAAGAAAAACCTAAGAAATAATCCAAGTGCTCCTTGATTTAATTTTGCTCAATCAAGAGTGTCGAAAAATATATATTGGGTTATATATTCCGGAAACAAGTGTGAAATCGTTATTCTGAATGGAAAATGTTTTTAGCATATATCAACGATGTATGAAAGTAGATTTTCATGACCTCCTAGTCGTGAGAAGAATTTTTAAAAAAAATTGGGACGTATATATATACATATATTAAGTTGAGAAGCTTAAATTTTGGCAAAACCTAGGTTACTAATACGTAATTTTGTATAAAGATTATTTTTAAGAAATTCCCAATCTTTGATTTTGTGCAAATAGAATCCTAGACTCAGAGTTAAGAAAGAGAAATAAAAACTTTTTGCAAGCTGTCAGATGGTCGGTCCCCTTATGTGCATGGCCGACCCCCTTATCATTAAGGGGACCGCCCGTTAAGAGCTAAGAGGGCCGCCCATCTGACGAGATAATTTTCCTAATTTTTTTATTTTGGCATTTTAGTTTTGATTGTAATTCATTGTTCTTGTTCACTCTTAAGTATCTGTGAATCATTTATAGGGATGAGACTACTTAATAAGTACTTAATCAATTTGTTCCATCATTCCTAGACCTAGACGTAAGTAATTAAAAGGTTCACGTTTAAGGGGTTTAGTTAGAATATCGGCAATGTTATCTTCCGATGAAACCTTTTCTATGGAAATATTCCCTTTTTGAACATTGTTGCGAAGGAAATGGTGACATATCTCAATGTGTTTTGTACGAGAGTGTTGTACGGGATTTTTACTTAAGTATATAGCCCCTTTGTTATCACACATTATAGGAATGTCATCTAACGTAATGCCATAATCTACGAGAGCTTGTTTCATCCATAGTGCTTGTTGACATGCCTTTTCGGCGCTTACATATTCGGCTTCGGTAGTGGAGATAGCAAGAGCGGTTTGCTTCTTCGAAAACCAAGATGTTAAACAACATCCCATAAACGTGCAAATACCGATAGTGCTTTTTCGGTCCACGTAATCTCCCGCATGATCAGAAGCCACATATACTATGGTTTCTATGTCGGACCCCTTAGGATACCATAATCCTAAGTGCGTAGTGCCTTTAACGTATCAGAAGATACGTTTAACCGCTTCAAGGTGAGAGGTTTTAGGATCCTCTTGGAAGCATGCACAAAGGCAAACACTAAACATGATATCAGGCCTACTTGCCATTAAGTATAATAAACTTCCTATCATACCTCTATATTTGGTATTATCGACGGACTCACCTTCTTTGTATTTTATAAGTTTCGTTTTCGTAGACATAGGAGTTTTCATTGTCTTAGAGTCTTCTAATCCAAATTTCTTAAGCATTTCTTTTATATATTTTGATTGATTAAAGAATATACCATCTTCTAATTGTTTTATTTGTAGACCTAAGAAAAATTTTAGTTCCCCCATCATACTCATTTCAAACTCATCGTGGATAATCTTGGCAGAATCATCACACATTTCTTGACAAGTTGATCCAAATATAATGCCATCGACATATATTTAGACAATGATGAGATTGGGGTCTTTCTTTTTAGTAAAGAGTGTGTTATCTACCATTCCAATGGTGTAATCATGTTTAATAAGAAAGGCTTTCAATCTATCGTACCAAGCTTTAGAAGCTTGTTTAAGTCCTTAAAGCGCTTTCTTAAGTCTATAAACATGATTAGGTTTTGCGAAGTCAATGAATCCTGGGGGTTGTGCCACGTAAACCTCCTCATTGATAAAACCGTTAAGGAATGCACTCTTTACATCCATTTGAAATAATTTGAAGTCTAGTGCGCATGCATAAGCTAATAATATTTTTATGGATTCTAATCTAGCTACGGGTGCATAAGTTTCGTCATAATCAATTCCTTCTTGTTGATTATAACCTTGGGCAACTAGCCTAGCTTTATTTCTAGTTACAATGCTATTTTCGTCGAGCTTATTTCTATATACCCATTTGGTTCCAATAATGGTCATATCCATAGGATTAGGGACTAATTCCCAAACATCATTTGTTATAAATTGGTTTAGTTCCTCTTGCATGGCCGTTACCCAGCTTTCATCTTTCAAAGCTTTATTTACATTTTTAGGTTCTATTGTTGAAAGAAAGCAAAAAAAATTACTTTTGTCTTGAGATTGTGATCTAAAAGTTCTTTGATTTAGATTACCAATGACATTATCTAGTGGATGACTTTTAGATTCTTTGATTTTTATGATTTCATTGTTTTCTAATGATTTGTCTTCGAGATCATTGCCTAAGGGTTTTGTTTTATTAACCTCAATAGCTTTTTCTTTGACTAAATCATCATCCTCCAATGGTGATGTTTTAGGCGGGGTAGGAGTTTCATTGAATGTCATATTTAAGGATTCTTCGACTTTCATTTTTTGTTTGTTAAGAATTATATAAGCTTTACTATTTTGCGAATATCCTAGAAAAACGCCTTCGTACGACTTTGGGTCGAACTTGGTGAGGTAATATTTTGTGTTAAGAATGAAGCATTTGCTTCCGAATACTTTGAAATATTTAAGGTTTGGTTTTCTACCTCTTAACAATTTGTATGGGGTTTTTCCTAAAATGTGTCTAATGCAGATTCTATTAATTATATAGGTTGATGTATCGACCGCGTTACACCAAACTTTTTGTAGAATAGATTGTTCATTCAACATGGTTCTACTCATTTCTTGTAGAGTGCGATTCTTCCTTTCTACTACCCCATTTGATTATGGAGTACGAGAAACAGAAAAATTATAAGAAATCCCATTTGAGTCACACTAATTTCCGAATTGTACTTCATTATCAAATTCTCAACCATGATCCGTTCTAATTGATACTATGGAACATCCTAATTTATTTTGAATCATTTTACTGAATATTTTGAACCCTTCAAAAGCTTCGGTTTTATTTCCTAAAAATCTAGTCCATGTATATTGAGAATAATCATCTACAATTACTAAGGTATAACAATTTCCTCCATAACTCTGTATGGCGGAAGGACCAAATAAATCCATATGTAATAGTTCTAAGCATCTAGTTGTTGATACTATATTTTTGGCCTTGTGATTGGCATGATCTTGCTTTCCAATTTTGCAAGCATCACAAAAATGTCTGTCAAATTTAAGCTTGGGTAAATTTCTAACCAATTCCTTAGAAGCTAACGATTGAATTAATTGCATATTTTCATGACCTAATCTCCTATGCCATAAGGTGGTGTTTTCATCTAAGGTTGCAAGACATGTTTTATCTTCTGGTTTATTTCCTAGTTTCATCACATATAACCCTTTTTTTATAATTCCTCTACCTATGACCTTTTCGTCTTTGATTGTTTCGCTATCGTGTTCGGTGAATATTACTTTGCACTTATTATCACATATTTGACCAATACTAAGCAAATTATATTTTAAATTATCTACGTGCTCAACATTTTCAATAACAAGGGAGTCATGAGAAATCGTACCTTTGCCAATGATGTTACCACGCAAATTACTTCCGAAGATAACCTTGGCTCCGTTATACATAAAAGAAATCAAAAGATGGTTAAAACAAATGTGTTGCATTTTATTTATATAATTTATTTTTAAAAGAAGTTTTTAACACCTAAACGATATGATATTGACTACAACAAAATTACTTTGAAAAGGAATTTATGACTCGCAACAAAAGACATCATGATAGCAAAATAGACTCCCAAAATACCTTAAGGATTCCAATACCAAAATGTTAATTTACTTGAAAACGAACACGACAGGAACTCTTTTAAACCAAACAAACCATAAGGACTCATCCATACCAACGGTCTTAGAACCAAACCAAAAAGTATCGTCACCTTTAGACAAAGGAAAACAATCAAAACGCCAAACGGAGAACATAGAACACCAGTTCTATGATGACAACTAGAAATACCAACACGAGCATTAGATATCTCAACGAACAACGAGCTAACGAATCAACTTAAGAATCGCGACGACAACACCAACAGGTATCCGATGTATCCGCAACTGATAGATGAAAAGAAACCTCACCATCTACTTAACCGATTCTATATATCTCTCAAAGGGTTAAGAAATAAATTCCTCTAACCATACAACCATCCTCAACAGTATCTCACACAACATATAACACTACAATCTAAACAATTATATCCTGACATAATACATACAAAGCAAACTTGATTAATCGTCAATCAAAGTCACAGCCACGTGTGTGTTGCCGTTATAATTATGTCGCGACCATGAAATTATAACATTTTTTGCACCATTTTGCACACGTGTACTTAATCCAAGACCGCATCAACTCCAATGATAACCTCATCTACCAACATAGCACTTATACTATCCATATATAATGAGTCACATATTTCAACCATTCCGGTTGTAAACTATTCAGAAACTTTGTGTTAATTGTCACGGTTGGAAAATTCATGTTGTTTCTTTTTAAATCATTCATTAATTGAGCAAAACGGTTGTAAACAGAAACAAGTGCTTCTCCTGGTTCAACAACAAATTGATTAAATTTTTTCCTGAAACGTGTTTCTCTGTCAACTTTGTTTTGTATAGTTCCCCTCATCAATCGTTGAACTCATTTCCACATATCCTTGGCCAAAGTGCAAGCATCCATAGAATTGTAAATCTCATTAGGAATAGAAAGTATAATCATATTCATGACCTCCATTTCAGCATCATGGAGCAATAGGTCATCACCTTCAAGATCCTCTGCAGTTTGCAATTGTGGTATTGTCAATCCTTCAGGAACAAAATTCTTAAACTCATAAGGGCCTTCATCAAGTGCTTTGAGAAGCCACTTCCGGTTGTCTCTCTTCCCGTTTAGATATCGTCTGAATCTACTTGCCCATGGTATATAACTACCCCTTTCAAGCATAGGAGGCCTATTCTCAGAACCGGCATCAACAAGGGATTGTTGGTATGTTTTGGAAGTTGACATGTCTTATGATTCAAATATTTGATCTTTGTAGACGAAAATGAGTGATATTTATGAGAATATTATCAAATTCGGTAACCGTAGTCAAACTCGGACAACACTGTTTACGGATCTGAAGATCAATATACTTCTCGAATAGTACTCAAACTCGGTAATCTACAAACTTATTAAACTCCGAAATTCAAACTCGGTAAAACCTAAAACTCGATTTAACTACAAACTCGGTAGGTCCCAATTTTGAAAATTTCAATAATTATGAATTATTAATAACCACAAATTTGATGAATGTAACATTTCATAATTTCAGGTCATTTTACGACTCCTATTATTAGTCACAAATTATTTTAGTGCGATATGCGTTTACTTTTAATTTTACTTTTGAGCTAAATCGCGTAGACTAGAAATAATCAATTAATGTAAACGGTCATCAAATAAATTAAGGTTTTCATCAACCAAGTAATATATAATTATTAGGAAGATAATTATGTACTTTGCATATTTTATTTTATTGGTCACGTAAAAGGCTTACGTTTCGCAATAAAATACATTTAGACACACCCCGGAAATACCTAGACTTACCTAGACTCAAACCAATACCCACTGTTAAACCTTAAACACAAAATTAAATCAGTTCTTGTGTTAAAAGCCTATGTTGGCCGAATGAGGGGACTAAAGCAACTAGAAAATCTCCTAATGATCCCTAAGTACTTGTACAACCCATGTTTAATTAAAACATGTACAATGTGTTCCTAGTTAGCCTATTACCCAATGGTTAATAACCATTTTACTCCCTCTTGTGCCTTGATACCCGCGGCATACACACAAACCACCCAAGCAAATCTTGCATAATCTTGTACATCACAAAACTCATTAATACATGTACTTAAGAAAGCCTAAACTACCTTAAAAACCACCAACACATGTACTTAAACTACTACTCTTAGCTAGCAAAGGGACATGGTTTTAGGAAGTGGTATGGAGATAATCCTCCTATAAATATAGAGACTTACAACTAAGAGTGTTTCCACACTCACACATTTAACAACACCCTAGCAAAAACCAACCTTGTTGCTCTATTTGTTTCGGGTCACCACAGCCGAGACACTATCCACACAAACACGACATCACACTAGTAATCATCAAGCTAAGGTTATACGTTTAAGGGTTTGAAAGCAAGAAAGATTCGGTTTAAACTAAGGCTTGGGGTATACAAGTCGAGTTTCCACACGACTACACGACACACACGTTCAAGAAGCTAGGACCCTTGTAAGTGTCTTAGCCTACGTTCATATTCAAGTTTCATGTTTGCTTCATGTGTCATAAGGCACGGTTATTATGTGTTAACAAGCTAAACATGGGTCGTGCCTAGCATGACACAACCCATGTCCACGTCTTACAATATACAACATATATAGACTTGTGTGGTGAACCAAAAGCCATAAGGCACGTAACAAAGATCTTGTGTATAAGCATGAATGTTTAAATATGACATGCACACGTAAAATATTTAACCGAGAGGTTTGATAACTCGTTTGGAAACGGAAACACTTTCATGTCACGTATCATAATACTTAACAACTCGTCTTGCTCAATAAAGGATGTGTACACTATAGTATATGCGAACTAGGGTTGTTTGGGATATGTCGAAATAAGTTAGCAGAAGTTAGTACTGCTAGCAGGGTTAGTACTGCTAGCAGAAGTTAGTATTGCTAGCAGAGTTAGTACTGCTAGCAAGTGATTTTTTTTCCCTTTTGATTCGTTTTATTTAAACAAAAAAGAAAAGAGAGTCGATTTTTTCTTGTTTAAGGATCGAACGAGTTTAGTCTTTGTGAATCGAACGAGTTTAGTCTTTGTGAATCGAACGAGTTCAAGTCTTCAAGCATCGAACGAGTTTATTCTTCGAAGGATCGAACTAGTGTAATTAAAGATTAGACCGGACGAGTGGAAATCTAGTGGGGATCGAACTAGGAGGATCGAACAAGAGATCGAACTAGGAGGATCGAACAAGAGATCGATCTAGGAGGATCGAACAAGGGATCGAACAAGGAGGATCGAACAAGAGATCGATCTAGGAGGATCGAACAAGGGATCGAACAAGGAGGATCGAACAAGAGATCGATCTAGGAGGATCGAACAAGGGATCGAACAAGGAGGATCGAACAAGAGATCGAACTAGGAGGATCGAACAAGGGATCGAACGAGTTAAAGATTTGAGGACCGAACGAGCTCAACTCCTCAAGGACCGAACGAGTGTCTACTTGCTAAATCGAACAAGTGGAACCTTTGGGAACCGATCGAGTGGATTCTTCTTGAACCGAACGAGCCTTAAGCCACTAGAACCGAACGAGTGTTTACTTGGTCAACCGAACAAGACAACCGAACAAGCTATCCCTCTTGAACCGAACTAAATAATCAAACAACAACAAAAACATAAACACAAATCAAACAAATCAACAATCACTTGCGATCCGTTCATTCATACTTAAATTAAAATGGGATCCAATGAAGAAACAAATGCAGCGGGTACCGATACTCGTCCACCTATGTTGGTTGAAAGTGACTACGATTCTTGGAAGATTCGTATACACAGGTACATTCGAGGCAAACCCAATGGCAAGCTGATATGGAAATCCATCCAGAACGGACCTACACCTCACCCTATGGTCACTGATCCTCCACCTACTGATTCTACTATTGTGCCCGCACCGAGGAAGAAACTTGATTCTGAATTCAATGAAGAGGAAAACAAACTTGAGATGGCTGATACTCAAGCTGAAATCATTCTTAGTCAAGGTCTTCCCAGACACATCTTCAACAACCTAAATCAAACAAGCACTGCAAAGGAGATTTGGGATAATGTGGAGTTGCTTATGCAAGGATCAGGTAGCCTTCAACTAAAAGGAAAGGAATGATCTGTTTGAAGAGTACGATACGCTTTCGTGCTATTGGAAACGAATCAATTCATGACTATTATTGTGCTTTTCACAAGCTTGTGAATGACATGAAGATTACGCACTCAACATTCCAACTCTATCAGATGAACACCAGTTTTGTCAACAACCCTTCCGGCCTATTGGGTAGTATGTTGACTAAGTGTCAAACAGACATGGACATCTCACCACACCATATGTTCAGATCTATACTCATCTCAAGCTATGAGCCTCATGCCAAAAAAGACTCTGCAATGAAACAGGAGCAGTCTCAAAGTATTATTGATCCACAGGCTTATGTTGCTCACACGCACACTGCAACCTGCTCTTTCATCACCCTCAACTCCCAGTCCTCAACCTACTGCTCAGTCTCCGAATGACGCTTTGATGGCCACTATGACTCAGATTGCTAATCTCTTAAGTGGTTTCCAAAAGCAGTTTCCACCCACCAACAACCAGCTCCGGACTTCCTCCAACTCAAGGACTCATGCTACGGTGCAATGATGGTCACATTGTTACTGAACCATTCAGAGAAGGCTCCAGGTTAATATGGTAATACAGGTACTCGATGCAAGAAGGTGATATGTTTACAACTCAGAGAGAGAAGACATTTGGCTAGGCAGTATACAGATCCCAAGAGAAAGATGACTCTCATTACCTTTCAAAGATAAAGCTTGTTACTGATGGAAGCTGAAAGAGAAAGGAGATGTGTTAGATGCCTGAAGCAGAAGCATTCCTGCTGATATGGAATGCACTGCACTAAGATCAACCTAAAGGCACTGACTACAACAAACATGTTTCAAGCCAATCATGAGATGCATAGACTCAGCGAGTGGAAGGAGGCCCAATGTCTGCTGTCGCTTTCATTGCCAACTTGTCATCCACTAGTGCATACCAACAGATCCAGTCAAGTGAGGTACACTCCAATGACAATCAATCTTTGATAATGTTGGATTATCAGTTGAGTCATGAGAAGCACAGGAAGAACATTAGACTCCATGCTAGAGACTAAATTGAAGACAATACTATCCCGTATCAACAGTATCCACTTGAACACCGAAGCCCAAAATGTTTCCCACTGCGGTTTCTGCTGACACATCTGATAAGGTAACTATGATTGCCAATCTTAACCTGACTTGCAAACCTAACTAGACGGACATGCTAAGGTTAAACCAAGAAAAATGTTGGAATCGTGAGACTGTAAAAAATGAGCTTCTGCAAATGCAAGCAAGAATATGACGTCTAGATACCCAGCAAGGTCAAACTTGAATCTTGGAAAACAAAGTTAGACATGAACAGCCCTATTGATTCCAGCGTAATAAGCGAACTCTGACTTTGTGCAAGATAACGATTTGCTTAAATCCACTCTTCGGAAAAGAAAAATCAATTCATTTTACAATCTGAAAGGAAAAATTATACTTAGAAAAAGGACTAGCAGATAGTTATCTAGATGAAAAAGTTTGTTTAAAAACTGCTAACAAAGTTGCAATAGACATGTTGCAAACGATTTACATGCCAACACAAACTTATCCCATGCTTTCAAAGAAACCTTAAAAAAGCAACAGATGACTTGCACAAGGACATCCTAGGCACTCGCAACCCAGTCCTTAGTTTATATGGCCAATCGTGCTCAACTGCTCTGTTTGATGCTGATCACCCTTTTGCATCCCAAACACCACCCCGTTAGTATCAAGTGATAGTGAAGAGGACTTGGTCACCAGTTGTTATCAGAAAAAGATGAACGAAAAAACCAGGGCAATGTTCGACCCGAGAACGTTTCTATGACAAGCTTAATGCCCTTATTTTCGTTCCCTCAGAAGGACCAATCTGGATATCAGGTGTATTGGCTTATCTGCCAGCGAAATTGTCTAAGTCAAGCTAGTAAACCGATCACGGAGCTTCAACTCCTTTTTGTTCATAAAATTCGACCTCCAAGTCACAGTTCGCCAATCTCAAAAAGTTAATGCGTATTTCATCAATTTGAAGGTATCATAAAAGAAAAGAAACAACGAACAACCCGACTATGTTTTCTTGAATGGTTGTTAAGATTAAGCAAAACAGTTTGTTGAACAACAACAAGGTACATTTTATGTACCATTTCAAAAAACATATCCAAGCTCAATGATACACTTTTCAACAAATTAAAGAATATGAACAGATTAAAGATGACTTGGAAGCGGAGTAAGAACAATAGTTGTTCTTGATAAAACAAGAACCGACCTATAGAAGAAAATCTTTTAATCAAACATGACTGCTTAATTGCTGAATGTTTAGAAAAAGATATCTGCTCTATTGTGCTTACTTTCGATATTGCTATGCCCCCTAGTTCGAATTGCCTTTGCGAAGATCTTAGATCTGCATGTGATAGGGAACACGCTAAAGTTCTTGAACTTGAAGCTGAAGTTTTAAAACAACAAAAGATGGTCATTGAATCTGAGAAACGTAACTCTCATTTACAAAAGACCCACATTGATTTACAACTTAAATTTCAAAACTATAAACAGTGCATAGACACTTCTAGTGCCTCCAATGCAATTTTTGAAATTAACAAGTTACGAAAACAGCTTCAAGGGAAAGATGACACTATCAGGAATTTAGATGCTCAGATCAACATCATGAAGGTGTTGAATGTAGGCTCCACTGCAGGTAGCTGTGACCAACAGGCCTTGGACACTGACAGAATTCAGTTGCAAGATATGATTACCTCCCTTAGGATTCAGCTAGATGGCCTTAAGGTAGAAAACGTGAGTCTGCAAAGACGGTATGATGAACTGTCAAAGGCGAATACTTACTCACGTACTGCGTACACTAAAAAGCTTAGTGCCTTAACTACACACCATACAAATAAGCAAGCCCAAGGTGACTGTAAAACCCAGTATGGACCTATCAACTCTGAGACACCCAAAGTGCTTTCTCCTGTGAATGTCAACTTAGGTTCTAAGTAAATACCACACCCAAACGTGCAAATGGTTCAAACCAACCCCGTTACCTAAGAAGAGGCAAGTAACTTTTAGTGAACCCCCCAGACCTTCACTTAAACCAACTCAAAAACCTGTAGTGCATCCTAATAAGCAAACTAACATGTGTGTGCCTATGTATACAGGAGTAAAACCCCACTCTGGAGCTAGCAAAAACTGTGCCTAAGAGAGCCCTCGAATCAGAGTCTTTGCCGGTAAGAGTTGCGAATGCGAGGAGAGTAAAGCCACCCTAGATTTGAATAAACAAATCGTTTTTGAATCTAATTTTGGCTTGTTAAACATTCTGTTGCTGTTCAAATTGAACTATGTTGTGGGTGCAATGTAACAAATCTTTGTTTTTTGCAAACAAAATGAATGTTTGGTTATGTGTGATGATTACTGAAATATTAAACCCCACCAGACCAAGCGTCTTAAACGCCATCCAAGGAAAGAATGGAAACCATTTAAGAATGTAGGGAAACCCATCAAGAGAGTCTGGGAACCAATAGAAAACCTGTTGCTATCAGCAAGCCCCAGTGTAAGCTACTGGAAGGCAGTTTGCTCATTATTTAGAGAATAACCTTTAACAGGATCATGGAATCTACTGAAATATCCAATAGAACTACCCCCGAGTGCAGTTTAAGCCCTTCAAAAAAAAATAACGAAGGTTCTAGGTACTGACCTAAACATAGTGATCGAAACAACATGTTTCCAAAGGGATACTCTGGTATTTTTGATTGTTAACTAACCGTAACCCTTCAGGGCATCCTATCCACCGTACATGTTTGCGTTATCGCAGGTCAGTACAAATTGTTCTATGGTAACTGGATTCTGATAGCTCAAGACATATGACGGTGATCGGCGCGTCTTATCAACTTTGTAGAAAAGTCATTGGGCACGGTGGTCGATTGGCAACGATCGAATATGCAGCAATCGTTGGAGCTATGGAGATGTATAAGCTGGGAACACTATCATACTCTCGAGTCTGATTATGTTGAAGGACTCAAGCACAACCTATTCCAGTAGGACAGCTTTGTGATGGAGGCTTAGAAAGTTAGCATACGACAGCATTCGTGTCACATCCGAAACTACGATATAGTGAATCTACTCAAAGGTTCACGACAACCAACCAGTACTCATCTCACAGAATGATATGAATGTCAGCTTCGGCAGTTGCTTGCTTACAAAAGCCTCTACGAACGAAGTCATGTGTTATGGATCGACGGTTTGAATCATCAAAATAACAGGACATTGACGACTTGGCTCGGAAAAAATCTATTCAGAGGATATACCCATGCTGAAAATAAGACAAAGACCATTTGTGACCATCTTGTCACTAGGTAAAAGCAAAGAAAGCAACACATCCTATAAAGACGGAAAACACCAATAACGAAGTATCTCCAAGCACACCATATTGAACCTCAGCGGACCAATGAGAACAGTAAATTACAGCTGAAGAAGTATGTGTTTTGGTGAAGTGATATTACACCAGATTTGGATGGTTACGATTCTTCGTATCTAAAGACTAACTCCTCATAGCTATGATAAAGTATATGTGAAGACTCAAACGAGCCTTCTGCAACTGTTACGCTTCGTCAGAACAGATAATGGAACAGAGTTTGTTAATAAATACACTCGACGGATGGTATGAGAGAGTTGGGTATTTCTCCATGAACAAGCGTAACCTCGTCACCACGAACAGAACGCGTTGTTCGAAAGACGGAACCGAACTCTTATGGAAGCTTGCTCGTGACTATGCTCATCCTTTGCAAAAGCTCCACTGTTCATATGGGCTGAAGCTGTCGGCCACTGTGTGATATATCTCATAAATCGATCTCTTGTACACATGCTTCATGTGAAAGACCTATTATGAACGCTAAGGGAATGAAACCTAATCACCTGTACTTCTTAGTGAGTTTTGGATCTCTGTGCTATCCTACCAATGACTACGATGACGTTGGTAAACTCAAGGCAAAAGCAAATATAGGTAATATTTGTGGCTATGCACCCACCAGAAGCGTACCGAATCTCAACAAACGAACGTCGTAAAGATACAGGGAAACCGCTCATGTTACCTTCGATGAACTTACCTGAAGGATTGACGTCTGTACAAACTGTTTCAGGCCTCCACCCAACCAATGACTTCGGGGTGTGCCATACAGTATAAACTCTAACTTACTGCATTACAGTCAGGACGCAGCCGTTCTGCTCTAGTAAATGACCCGACCCACCTATGTCCCTCCCACAAAAGAAACAGGTAGAACGATTGTTTCCAAATGTTTGATGATGATGAGGATTGTACCGATACTCCTGTTCATCTGATAACTCCGGTAATGAACCTTCTGCCCCGGCACCCGAGAATGCCAATGGTTCCCCTTCCACAACAGTTATCTCAGAAGGAGCTCCAGCAGTTACTGAAAGCCTCTTACCTCATCAAGTACCCCTACCAGACACTAGTGATTCTGAGGTTGAAACACTGTTCGATCATGTTGACAGTAATGTGTTTGACACCTATAATGCTCCTGAAACCGATTCAGAAGCATCTTCTTCCAACTCTGTCAATATCGATGTTACTCCCAACAACCAATTACCTCACGTACAGAAGTGGACTCAAGCACATCCGCTTGAAAACATTATTGGGGATAAGGATCGACCTGTCTCTACCAGGAAACAGCTAGAAACCGACGCGATGTGGTGTTTCTTCAACGAATTCTTAACTCATGTTGAACCAAAGACTTACAAGCAAGCCTTAGAGCACTCGTGCTGGATTGAGGCTATGCAGGAAGAAATTCATGAGTTTGAACGTCTAGATGTATGGATACTTGTACCCTGTCCAGATAATATTCTTATCATCCCGCTCAAATGGATTTTCAAAATTAAGTTGGATGAATATGGAGACGTCTTGAAGAACAAAGCTCGGTTAGTGGCGAAAGGATATCGTCAGAAAGCGTAATTGATTTTGAGGAATCATTTGCTCCGGTTGCTAGATTAGAAGCGATCAGACTCTTCATTGCTCATGCAGCAAGTCAGAACATGGTCATCTTCCAGATGGACGTGAAAACCGCCTTCCTCAATGGCGAACTGAATGAAGTTGTCCTAAGTTATCAACCAGAAAGGATTTGTAGATCCCGAGCATCCTTCCGCATGTGTACCATTGCTCAAGAAAGCACCAACTATGGGCTTAAACAACCTCCACGTGCGTGTAAGGGACAAGCTAACACGTTTCTAATCAGTCAGGATTTTACAAAGGGCGTGGACTATCCAACTCTGTTAACACCAGGAAAAGCAGGCAAACATATTCTACTGGTACAATATATGTAGATGATATCATCTTTGCCTCTACCAATCCCAAAGCATGCAAATTATTTGCATTTGAGATGAACTCAACTTTCAAGATGTCGATGATGGGACAAATGTCATTCTTTTTAGGATTACAAGTTTCTCAAAATCCCAGAGGCATCTTATCAACCAATCCAAATGATCTCAGGAAATTCATGAAAGGTTTGGTTTTTGACTCATGCACACCCATTGACACTCCAATGGCGGAGCGTCCCGACCTTGATGAAGATAAGGGAGGCAATGCAAATTGATCCTACACATTTCGTGGTATGTTGGCTCCCTATGTATCTAGTGCATCTAAGATCCTGACATAGTATTTGCTGTATGTATGTGTGCACGAGATACATGCTAACCTACAGAAATGAAACCTTAGCAGCAATAAAGCGGATCTTCGTATACCTAAAAAGGACCCATTCACATGGGTCTTGTGGTATCCGAAGGAATCTCCGCCTTTGAACTAAAAAGCTTTTAGCAGATGCTGACTATGAGATTATCCATGACACACGGGATAAGTAGCTTTCTGGTTCAGCACAAATATCTCTTAGACATCGACTGTATAGCTGTCATCCAAAAAGCAGAAAAGTACCGCCATCTCCACTACAGAAGCTGAATACATCGCCCTATCATTATGCGTGCCAAATCCTCTGGCTGCTGTTCTCAACTAACGAGACTATGGATTTGCGTTCACCCAAAATTCCAATGTATTGTTGACATCAAAGTGCAATTGCTCTATGCTGAATTATGTGTTCAACACTCGCGTTCCAAGCACATAGATATACGTCCCACTATCATCAAAGAGCAGGTGAAAGGAAAGTTATTGATTGTATTTCGTGGAAACCAAATACCAACTGGCTGACATATTTACGAAGGCATTACCGAGAGAGCGCTTCGCAACACTGCTCCCACTGCTTAGAGTTAAACAAATGTCACCAGAGACTCTGAAGGAACTACAGGATGATGTCTTGTCTCCGAGTAACCAAGGAGTTTCACAGTTTATATTTATTAAAAAAAAAAAACACCTTAGGTCGTATGGCTTTTGCAGTTATTTCATGACTGTAACCCCCGGTCCTAACCGAGAGATTTAGTGTACGTTTCAGTGCATTATTTAATTACTTACAAGAAGTTAGTCTAACACCTAACCATTTTTCTCATAAACACTTGTTTATCAAAACAGTTTCGGGTTAACAAATCAAACATTTGTCACGGTCATTTTTTTTTTTTTTTTTTTTGTTTTGAGGGGAGAATCAGTATTTCTAACAGTTGTTGCAGGTCAAAAGGACGTCCTGTGCGATTCTATTGCTGAAAGATTGACACGACCAACCGCTTATCAAAATTCAAGACATGATTGCAGTATCATCCTGTCTGGGTATTCAAAGGTCTTTTTCAATGCTCCACTTGATATTGTGCTATGATCACCTCACCTCACCTCATACTTTGAGGGGAGATTGATACAATTTTAAGTCCATTCTAGAGCAAAACCATTCACAAGTTTCATACTTTTGATCGGGTGAGAAAATGTGACGTAAACATGATAAAACGATAATTAATGATTCGATTGATTCCTAAAATGCTAAGTCCCTATCCATAGCATGTGCTAAACCATCTTATGATTATCGACGCACATGGTAGGGGACATAAGTGTTAATATGATCAAAATGTCAAGGTACCAAATTTTGTGTTATACACACGTATCGATAAATGACAAAAATCTTTTGTTTCATGTTCTGAAAGTGATCTAATGGAAATGCAGAGAAAGAGATGTTGTTCCACCAGGTATTCGTATGAATGCCTCATCCTGTGTCTTCTGGACTGCGCCCACTAGTGAAAGTTGAATACCATAAATTACTTGTACATGTTTGGAATTTCCCAAGGCACTTACATATTCTTACGGGATATTTTTTCAAAAACAACTCAGAGCATTCTGATTAAACTTTCGTTTGTTGCCCCAAACAATTTTATAAGCACATCGAATGTTTTTCAAATCATTTTTGCCACAGGCCTTCTACGGTACTTAATTGTATTAAGAAGTAAAACGCTGAAAAAGGAATTATACGGTATAGTCAGCAGATAGTAACTGGTACTGACTCACTCTTTACCAACCTATTAGATAAATACTAATAGTGTGTTGTTCTTCGGACATAGGTCTAGATAACGTGCGAACAATAGGGAATCTGATACGTTAGTATTAGAGGAACTAGCTTTGTCACGTGCCGGAAAACCTGTCAAGAAGGTTCCGTATAATGAATCTATCTGATCACAGTTGGGCAGTAATCACACTGTAATCATTGATCTCACGGAATCAAGAGGTTATTGTGTAACCGACCAGATATTTGAGTATCACGTCTATACTTGATCCCTTCAAAATATAAAAACCTAGTGTGGTTCACAAATGTTTTTCTAAGAATCACAATTAATTGGATTTTACATCAACAAAATGTTTTTGTTGGTGACTAAATTGTTCTATCATAGCGAATGACGACTCAAAGTATCCGATGCAAGACATGCTCATATCCTTACTCACATATCTGAAGAAATCAAGAAAGTTTACATACAAAGCTTCCGCACAATCTCTGAAAATCAATGTCTTCTTCAAATGCTAAACGTTATGGAGAGATTTTTTAGAAGAATAAACACATCAAGCTTTCGAGATTCCAACTATATGAGCATGTAGACTAAAGATCAGCGTATGGCAAGGTCAAAGTGAAATAATGATCACAAAGTAATTCATAGAAGTAAAGCTAAAACAAGTCAATGAGATCAAGAACATGTCATCACATCAGTTCGTAAAGATCATGATCAAGGTGTAAGAAGTATTGTAATTAACAAAGCACATTGAGCTCTGCTTGTTCAGTCTCATCCTCTACCTTTTGCTTCTTTATGGATTCTCTATCAAGTTCTTCTCCTGCTCTCTTTGAACTTTTGTTAGGATCACATAAATGGACCCGAACAAAGAAGCTTCGGTCACTCAAAGATTCAAGACAAAAGTCTAGCTCGTTAGTTGGTTAATTAATTAATGTTTATCAATGTAATTGGGCTAACTAAGAAAAAGCCTGAAAAGCCCATCAAAAGCCTAGAATGGGCATAACCTTGTTAGTATAAATACACCTAGTTTAGTCAAAATTAGGTTAGACATTAGAGACAATATAGTTAGCCACCAAAAAGGTTTTCTTTCAATCATCAATAAAGTTTTAATTTTATGCATCTTGATTCTACACTTTATTGTTAAGGATTCGTATGAATGATCATGGAACCTACAACTTTCTTCTACTCTTGTCTCATTGTCTGCTGCTTTTGCTTTACTACCTTCTACCTTCTCAGTATCCATATGCATAAATGTGTTTACTCTCTTAAGAGCTTTGTCAAACAACTTTTGAATATTAGCAAAACTTTTGTATCTCAACTAATTATGCTTGTATCCAACCATGTTTTTCAGATAATTACACATTGTAGTTCTCTTTTGCTTTTTAGTAGGTGGTTTGTTCCTTATTTCTTGTGATCTTAATGCTGACAAATGTTTCTTCCTTGCATCTAAGAGTTGTACAAATAAACTTGATTTTTGTTCATCAGTCAATGAAGCTTGCTCTTGTGAATGTAATCTTTCAGCCATTTGATAATCTGCTTCCATCATAGCTTGAGCATTATCCCATGAAACAATGTTATCTTCTTCTTTCTTTGTCTTGCAAGCCTATCTTCTTCTTTCATTTTTGCTTGAAGTTGAGCTTCAAGTCTTTTAGCAAGTTCCTCATCATGCTTAATCTGATCTTTTCTCTTTGTTGGTTCTTTTGGTTCTTATTCTTTAACCATTTTAGCTTTACCTTTATCTCTTGAACCTTGAGCTTTTTCTTGAATTTGTGGTTGTGCAACACTTATTCTTGGAATCTCACTTGGCTCTTGCATAACCACTCCTATTGCCTTTGGTTTAGCACTCTTGATCTCCATTAAAGTCTCAGTAAGAGTCATATCATCTTCAGTTGTTGTAGTTAGAGGAGTAGTTGGTATAGCAGTACTAACAGTTATTGGAATACTAGCAGTACTAATATCAACACTGGCAGTAGTAACCACTTCACCAGCAGTAGTAACTGGATCAACAGCACTAACTTCCTTTTCAGCAACATTAACTTCTTGATCTGCCATGTCCTGTCCTGCAAAAACTTAATAGGGAACTTCGCTTCCCGTTTGGATCTCATAAGAAAACCTTTTAAAAAATTAATGTATTTTTTGTAAAATAGTAGGGGACTAAACGTATCAATATGGAAACTCAGGGGTGTTGGTAAAAGGTAAAATATTTCTATTTTATACTTTTTGGACTGGTTGTGCCAATAATTGAAAACCTAGTGGATTTTATATAATTAAGTGATTTAAAATAAACACTTATTGGTATTATTCAGGATAGTCGTTGATATAAATTCGGATCTTATATAACAAGTCACGAAATGTTAAATCAGGGTGTATTTATTATTAATACTTAAACACCTTGTAAACTTAAAAGTATATAGTCGTACACCTTTCCAAGAGCAAACGAGGAAAACAAATACAATAAACGATGTACACCACCACACTAGTCGTTAACAGTTAATGTATATAACTAGCAAATTTATTGTGGTTTATGCATTGAGTACGTTAGCATATAACTTGTAGACTTAAGACTGGCCGTTAATTTACTACTTTAGGTATTTGACGGTGTGATTCATTTGCCATACTTGGATATAATTATCATTTTCAGAGGACTATTTACTAAGGTGAGTTCCATAGCTACTATGTTTTACATATTATTTAAATTGAATTTAACATCTTTAGGGTAGTGGACATGCTTTGTTTTACAAATTGGACGCAAGTGTACATTTTATACTATGATTACGTGTTTGCCTAAGTAGCGATAACCCACTGAGCCCTTTATCATGAACTGTCAATTACTAGATTGTGAGCGCGAATGTTATAAATAGATCTATTTGGGTTGATTCCCGTTTATGTGAAGTTAGCGCCACACTGTGCCGGGTTGCCAGACAACAAACGTATACCATGTTAGATTTGGGATGTTGCGGGTTAGAAAACATCTTTCTACGGGCATTTATTGGAAATTTATTGCATTCTATACTATCGATCTTCAGTGTCATGAGCTTAGGAAACGTAATTACTTTTTATGATGTTTGCATCTGTTGCATAATCATACACCTGGAAATTTGCTGGTCTACTATTGATTTACATTAAACCTATGAATTCACCAACATTTATGTGATATTTTATGCATGTTTTCTAAGGCAATGAAGGCATTGATAGGTGCCTCAGATTACTTGGGGTCACTCTTTGGAAAGAGTCAATACTAAAGATTTGGGCGTATTACATTTTGGGAACATTTGTTATAAACCAAAATCTTTACTTATATTGTCGAACAATTTAAAAGAAATGAGCCTTATTGTAACCGAAACGCATAGCATTTTGTTAATCCACTGTTATCTTTTCAAAATGTACACGTTTAGTGGTCGTTCTCAATAAATCTTGTGCTATTGATCTATGAAGTAACGCCCTCGAATATTCAACATTCCGCTGCTACCCAGATTTGGGGGTGTTACAAAATTCTTAAAGACCATCACGTGAAGAATGCTATAACAACATCTGCTACAGTACCTCAAATTTACATCAAGGAGTTTTGGAATATGATTCGTCACATTGAAGATGACAAGAACTCTTTAGTGGTCAAGTTGAACCAACAAGAGGTTGTCTTCACAGTTGATACTCTACGCATTGTGCTACTTCTACCTTAAAGGACTGACAACAACCATCATAACCTTAAAGAAATTCCAGAACTACCTTTCATCATCAAATTTCTAAAGCAACTGGGTTATTCTGACGATTTCACAACCATTTCACAATTCAAGAGAAAACACATTCCATGACATTGGCTCACACTTTTCACAATCATCAATAAGTGCATAACTGGAAAGAGTACAGGACATAAAAGTGCAAGAACCACCACTCATCAATTCTTTTGGGTTGTGGTGACATAAAAGCATATTGATTATGCAACTCTTATCTGGGATGAACTTAAATACACCTCCGAGCATCGAGGGAAGAAACCCTAAGAACATTCCTTTGGGTTATGGTGACAAAGGAATATATCATTTATGTAACTCTTATCTGGGATGAACTTAAATACACCTCCGAGCATCAAGGAAAGAAACCCTAAGAACATTCATTTCGTTCGCTACACCAAACTAATCATACAACATCTACTTCTACAAAACCTTAACATACCATCAAGAGCCAATGACGAACAATTTTCTATCTCTAATGACAAGATCATGGAAAGGATCAAGGTAGAAAGGTATTGGTTAAAGGCACCAGGATTGTAGATGCCAGATTGCTTGTTGAATGATACGAGCAACAACAAAGTATGAGGAGTATGAGAAGAAGTTTGGGAAGTTAGCCATTCCTCTGAGAGAACTAAAACCGATTAATTCTTCCTTGGGAGCGCGTGGGAACCTTAGGATTAGCGCCGCGGGAACTAGGCTTAGAATTAAGCGTGTTGTATAAAGATGGGCGTGTATAATGATGAAGAAGGTAAAAAAGGAAGTGATGGGAAAAATAGGTGAGGCAAAGAAGAAAGAAGTTGAATGGTCTAGCTGTAGATGATGTGCAAACACCATGAGGACAAGAAGATGCAAACATTATGCAAGCTCTCAAAGACATCATCAAACACCAACAACTCTCTATGGATGATTTCCCTCTACTTTGTGTCATTAAGAATGTGAAGATGATTGAAGATGTAGGAGAGAGCAGTCAAACCAAAAGGAACACAGATGAAGTAAATCAAAGGGATAAGAATGAGGGTAGGAATAGAAAAAACCTAAGATGTATAATTAGTCTAGAACTAGAACATGTGTATGATGAGATGATTGACGCTAAAGCCGACATGGATGTGATTGATGATGAAGAAACTAATACAGATGCAGAGAACGTATGCAAGCAGATTTATTTGTGAGCAAAGTAAGCATAAGCATAAGCATATTACACCCACTCTCACACCACCTAAATCTCCTAGGACTAAGTTATCTTTAGATAAGAATATTAACAAGACCTCTTCAGACTCTTTGCTTGGAACGACCATGGACTACCTCTCAGAGAAATCAAATTCACATACAAGGTCAGAAGTCCTGGTAAAAACAGCCACATGCCATATTCCTGAGGATCCTCTTGAGGAACTAAAGGAAATGAAAACAATAGGGGATGATCTCTTGAAGAAGTCTGATCCGGTAGTTTCTATTGAAGACCCGGTAGACATTGATGCTGATACACGTACCCTTCCCTTACAACGTACCTCATCATTACTTCATGAAACAACTATTACACCACCAACACTCTCAGTTGCTTAAAGAATGACCAAACTCTGAAGACAATCTTTACTATCAAACAAAAATTAAACACTTAAACTCATAGGACAACACAGTGTAACCAAGGATCACCACATACGCTCAATCAAAAAGATTGATGCCTGTATGAGAATTGAGATATGCAAAATGATTGGAAATTTTATTCGAACCCAAATCAGTGAAATTGTTCCAAGGATGTTAGAATCTTCTATCAACCAACAAACACTAGATCCAACATTACAACACCCTCTTGATGAAGCTTTCAACCATTACACGCAATCATAAACCATCATGATTCACCTAAAACCAACTCAACAAATCCCACAATCACAACTGAAACAATCATTGTTTGATTCCCTGTTGAAAGATCCTAAGCTAAGGGAGCAGGATAAGGCGTTGTTTGAAGTATTAAGTAAAGGTGAAGATGTACTTAAACCTAGAAAAGACACTTGTAGAATGGAAGATCTTCGCAAGAGGTCTTACGGTGATCTTGATCATGATTATCATAAGGGGGAGAATGCGAGAAGCAGAAATCACTGGTATTTCATCATCTACAATACAACATACACCTACTTAAACTTTACAAAAAAACCCACAACAGATGCAAGTGAACACCCAAAGGATGTTGAACCGTAAGAAAATCAGTTGGATATGGATTTGGAGTTGGGAAAAGATGCATGGTTTAATGATTTACCTAATTATATCTCATACTTGGAACACGGAGAAATACCTCCAGAAGGATCAACGATTGACTTCTTAAGACAAATAAAAAAGAATCAATGACTCAAAAACTATCATGGACAGAAGTACAAAGGATCGACATTAACACTCACACCTTCCTAAAGAACTCCCTTCAAGCAATATTTAATATAAGTGTCACGTTGCTCACGTCAAGTTAACAATAGGTGATATGCT
>BQNB010074865.1:0-31649 GCA_026074375.1 Tanacetum coccineum | reverse complement strand
GCTTAATTTTAGTATAATCTTGTAGTTTTAAATTTTAGAATTAATTTTAGTTTAATTTTTAGTTTAATAATAATAATAATAATATAGTTTAAAACCAAAAGTTTAGCTTTCATTTTATATGCTTTCTCTTTTAATAGATTTAGAAAACCAAATCAAAAACTTTTATGCTATTCAAGCTCGATTTACAACTTGAACGTAGATTTCCATTCACCTCTCGTCGAGGAAACGACCCGGAAGGTTTTTGAGATATCGCTTTGGTTAAAAGTGAATTTCTTGAACCCGACGGTAATACTATACTATACTATTATTGGCCTATCCTTATTATTACGTATTTATATATTATATATATATTTTATACGTGTTGATTTGGACGGATCAGTTTTTGGCGCCGTTGCCGGGGATCGAACCCGGGTCACCCGCGTGACAGGCGGGAATACTTACCACTATTTCTTTTTTGTAATTGCTTATTTTAGTTTTTATGCTTATTGTACCCAGCTCTTGTCTCAAGCTCTTTAATATAATGTAATAGATTTGGTTTAAAGTTGAATATAAATCACGGTTTGCTTATTTGGTGTTTAATCTTTTGGATACTTCTCCTTTTCGTGTGCTTATTCTATAAGCTGAAATTTCTGCTTATTTACTCATCTTATTATTTTCAAAAGCTATTAAAAGTTTTATTAAATGACTCCTATAAGCCTTTTAAGCTCATTCGAATCATTTTCTAAAAGTTTTATTCACTTTTTGAAATAATAAGCTCTAATAAGCTCGAGTTTAGCTTATTGTTGTGCTTGTTTTGTTTTTGTTTGTTAGAAGCTCTTATTTTCTGAATTAATAAATTTCTAAATAGCTCATTCGATTTCACTTGAGCTTATATCGTGTAGTTCGAATTTTCGTTAGCTTTTTGCTTATTCGTGTTGAGATTTAAATAGTTTGGGTGTTTTTTAGCTTATTTAATGTCCTTGTTGCTGCTTTCAAAGTGCTTATTTAGTATTCAGTTAGCTTATTTAGTCGCAAAAGTTTTTCGTTAAGTTTAATTAGTTTAGATCTCGTTAAAGTGATAAATGCTTATTTTCATTTTAGCTTATTGATTAGTGGTACTTATCGTAGCTGTTGTAGCTTATTTATTTTTGATCTCATTGCTGGGTTTTAGCTTATTCGAAATTAGGATTAAGCAAATTGTTAAACTGATACCTCATCTCCCTTGCGTTAAGATTGTAGAAATTGAATTGGAAATTGTTTGATAATGGGCTATGCTTGGTTTGTTTAAAAATCTGCTGGGCCACGGTTTGGTAATTGGGTTGTGGTTAGTAGAACTTTTGGTTTGCACCTTATTTGAGAAATTAGACTAGTTAACTAAGCTTGCGTTTAATTGGGCTTAGGAGTAGCAGAATTTTCAATTAGCCAAATTATATAACTGTTGCTATAACATTTGTTTTGATTTATGTCTTGATTTTTGGTACCGGTCAACTCATGAGGCGCGGAGCTTATGGGTTTATTTAGCTAGATAGAATTTAATTATTTTCTTTAGCTAAATAAATCGGGTGGTATTCGTTTAATTGCGGGTCTCCAATTCGGTTCCATTTTCTTTCCTCTTTCAATTAATTAGTGTAGTTTTTATTTTATCATTTTATAATATTGTTTTGATTTTTGCCATGCTTAGTGTAGATTTATTTTTTTAAATGCTATGTTTAAATTCATTATGAGTAGTGAGTAGATTTATTAGTGCTTGATTTAGAATTTAGGTGCGGGTTTTAAAAAAATTTAAAAAAAAAATATTTAGTCATAAGTATTGTCTTTTCGATTTACATTCCGTCATTTATTTTTAATGCAATTTAATTTCTTGTCATTTATTTTTAAGCATTTCATTTTACTTGTCATTTTAATTCGTTAAACCTAAGCCCGCACTTAATGAACATTTCACGTCACTTAGCAAGCATTTTAGTTTTTAGATCATTTTTAGTATAATCTTGTAGTTTTAAATAATAGTTTAATTTTTAGTATAAAAAATAGTTTAAAATCAAAAGTTTAGCTTCTCTTTTATATGCTTTCCTTTTAAGTAGATTTAGAAAACAAAACCAAACCCAAAAACTTTTATGCTATTCAAGCTCGATTTAAAACGTGAACGTAGATTTCCATTCACTTCTCGCCGAGGAAACGACCCGGGAGGTTTTTTTGACAATTCTTTTGGTTAAAAGCATTCTCTAGAACCCGACTGAAAATACTTATACTAGACTATTATTTATTATCATCCTTATTAGTGACGTATCCATATATTATATATAGCTATTCGATTTGGGACGGATCAAAACAAGAACTATCTCCCTTAACAGTACACCTCTTCTCCTCTCTATAACATCAATAAATTAGTCTCTGCTGAATAACATCGGGCCTCTCAAGGTATGAAAAATCATTACTACACCATCATTACGTTCTACACTCATTTAAGATAGAAATTGGTTTGCGCAATACATGTTTGGCTTAAAAGTTAGAAGATTCTTAGTAAAATACAAATATAGAGATCGTACCTAGAGCTGCATCTCTCTTTATTGCAACAAAACACATACACGTTAATGCTAAGTCAATGTATAATGCTAGACCATGTTTCATACTACGGCCTGGATTAACTTTCAAACTCTTTATTGTCCTTTTCATTTTTTTCGTCATATAGAATAGCTCAACATTTCATGACCTCCCTGATGTATGCTGCAAGCACAATCACACATATTACCGAACGAAAAACACTCGACCAATATCAATCTATCCTGTCCATATCAGTTGGGATTACATCGTGATGATGATTGGTAAGTCAGAATATCACTTATATTCTCATTAAATTACTTTTAATGTTCTTGACTGAAATGATTAGAATTGCATGTTATAATTGTGATTTTGTTAGCTAATGTGGAATATTGATGTTAGAATCTGATGTTGAAATATGACAGGTTCGTGAGATGTCAACCTTCGTCAATCTATCTTTAATAATCTCTCGAGTTAATTTGGGGTCAACAGGAAGTGGTGCTTTACTAGATAGCCTGCAACGCTTCGTTGTAAGTTCATTACCAAAAAAATTAATACCGTTACGAAACTGATCACTATAGTGAAGATAGCTGTTACTTCTCTGGAACGAAAATAGCTTACTATAGCAGCAAGTGCTTTTATATGATAAAGATCATTTGGGTCTGTTTGGAGAAAGTATGGGTACTGGAAAGGTGAAAGTGAGGGGTGAGAGCAGTATATGATAATATCGGGACATGTATCTTTGAATTTATATCTTTGAATTTATATGCTCCATGGTTATGACAAATTACAAATCAGGTTAGCTAATACTGGGATTGTTTACCAGCATGCATAGGCTATCAAATCAGGTTAGCTACAAGTGCTGAAAATGAAGCCTGAAAAACACATTGGCATAAAATGAAGCCTGAATAATGGCATTCTAACATAAGTGTGATTGCTTGAATAGTTAAATATACAAACCAGAATTTGAACATTTGTATGCTACAGCTTTGTATTACAGGCCCACAATCCGAAACACCCTCTAAACTTGCAAGAGTTGCACCGCCATAGGTGTGTGTCGGAAAAGAATGCACAACAAAGAAGTATTGTTATTTTGGAGAATATCTAAATTTTGTAGTTTGAAATACACTTCTCATAGGTACCGCCGAAACACTGAATAGAAGACCCATCATTTATCTGATAGCGTCAGGAAACGTGAGCGGATGTCCCGAAGTAAGTAAATTCTTTGTTATCTGCCTATTAAGATCTGTACATTCACAGTGTCAAGTTTTTTTTACTTATATTGGCACTACGCAGGATGCCGCTAGAATATATACATTTAGGGAAACATGCTCAGGTTTGCCAACATTATGGCGCACTGTTTTGGGATGGAGAAAGACTAGAAGCTCAAGGCCTCAATATCACAAATGTTGTTCAGGTGCACGCATTTTACCAACTATATACAAATAAAAACAATTTACCGCTCTCCTGTTATATAGACCAGGTGAGATGAGACCTTTGTTGTCTTAGTTTCTGAACATGTTTTTTCTATGTGACAGGTGCTTTCGAGCCATATATTAATAATCTGGCCAAGGTTGAGAATGGGTTTTTGCTGCAATTCTGTTTGTAGCACATATCGCTCAGCGCGTAAAATGGTCAACCAAAGGCTGAAAATTGTAAGTTTTGGTTCTCTTTGCTGGATCAAAATGTTAGAAAAATAAATGTTGGAAGCATGATAATTTCGAGTGATCACAGATGCTATTTAAAGTTCGATGAACATTTAGTAGTTATTGCAATGCAAAAATCGATTAGTCCACCCCCTACGATCCTCTTTAGGTACTGATATAAATCACCATTTTTGTAATAACAAAACACATGCTACTATGCTATTTCACAACTGGGTGGTTTGGGTAGTGGGTCAGTAGAGGTTCAGGCTCGAAATGTGTGGGGGTCAAAACGGGTGACTTAGAATTATGGGTCAGGTTGCCACGATTTATTTTAGACTACTAAATACCGTGTTCGTGTTTTTTTACCTTGCTACCACAATTGGCTTAGTGTTTGAGGGGTGTTTGGATAATTAGCTAATGAGCTTATTTGAAATACTATAGGACTAAATGTTATATGATTATATGCAGGAAATGTGAGTAATTACATCAAATTCAAAGATGGCCTCGGTGTTCACTTTAAATGTTATGGCATCTAGAGTCAGTTGTTCGTGCAAGATTGAAAAACCAAAGATGAAGGCTAAGAAAGGATTATGGTCTCTTAATGAGGACCAGAAGCTAAGAGATTATGTGACATGGTTGCTGGAGTACGGTTCCAATCAATGCAGGTAATTTTACGCTCAATGTGATAATGTACTAATATTGACAATTATAGCTTTGTTATCATTACACATCAACCAGTTAGAATCGACTATTTAACATTCAAGGGAAATAATTGATCATGATTATGGTACAAAATAATCCACATGACTCATGTTAACTTTGACCTTTTGTCATTGTCCCTTTTTGTCATAGCTAGTTGGGATAGATCTGCGCCTGAGTGGACGTAGCAATGTCTACACATAGAAAATGACCCAACTTAAATACCAATTTATATCAAATTAATTTTTTTATTATTATAGTTGGATCCTGTTTGTGTTTATCAACGTCAAGAAAGTAATTCGAGGAACAAGCCCCGACATTATTTGAAATTAGCAACACGAATTTTTGAACACATTGCATTCTTCAAAACATCATCATAAACCACAATAGTGCAGCAACAACATATCAACACAGTAATCCAGTTTAACAAATTTTCCAAGTTATGTAAGTATATTTCGAAAGAATGACCACGTCTTACTTACTTATTGATATCAACAATTTGTAATTTATTGTGTGAAAATAAATATTTATTTTATGCTAAGCTTACCTTATGTTTTTAGAGCTTGGAAAAAGAAAACAAAAAAATTGATCACTTATCATGGGTTGTTGAAATGCACCTTACAGAATAAAATTTTGTCTGCATTGTTAAGAAAACAAGATACATAAAAACATTGCAACAAAGAGCTATCGATACTACCTCTAAAAAAAATATAAATTTACCTAAGCCAATATCGTAGAGACAGCCCTTGCAGCGTTAAACCAAAGTTAACTCAAAATACAAGCACTCAACAAATGTTGTCTCCATAAAAAAATATGAATTCACTTATCCAAATCGTACTCACAACAAAGTTCCATTCATATGACTATATACGAGCTAAACGTGTCACTTGATTGCTTCAAAGCGTTAACAACAACGGCATTGTAGTGGAAACTTCATCGTCATACAGTATTATAGACAATGTCAATTTTAAAGCTTATAAATTTACTTATTATGTTATTGATCCTCATGAAACATAATTTATTAATAATTTAACATTTCACAAAATCATTATGCAATAAACCATTATACACAACCCGTGTGAAAAAAAACTTGAAACAACCCGTGTGCATAAGGAATCAACATTCGACAAAATCACGATACAAGCGACCATTATACGCACATCATGCAAAAAAATTTTGACACAAGCCGTGTGCAACGCACGGGTCTGCATGACTCGTAAATATATAATAAGTAGTCCTAAAAATATCAATAATAAGAATTCCGTAAGGCTTTTAGAAGGGAAATTACTTTTACCTAAAGTAAAATCCCAAAAAAAACCTTCCCGTGTCGTATCTCAACGAGGCATGAATGGAAAATCGAGGTAACGTTTGTGAAACAATGCTTGAATATCACAAATTGGATTTGGTTTTATATTTCTATAATTAAAATAAAAAAACAAGTAAAGGCACGCTAAAAACAAAAGCAATTAAGGCTAAAACACTAAAAACGATAACGGGATTCAAATCTCGTTCTTTAAAAACCTAAAATCTACAAATTTAACCCTACAAATGCGAATTTAATTTTTAACAGTCCTAAATGATAAAAGAAAATTTTTAAAAAAAACATTTATATTTTTTTAACTTTTATTTTATTTTTTATGAATTAAAAACAGAGTAAGTCTAAATTAAATATTAAAAATAATAAACATTTTTATAAAAATCTAAAAAATTCACTAAAAGTACTTTAAACTATGTTGATTCTAAGAAAAATAAAAAAACTGGAAAAGTGTTGAACGAATAAGCTGGAAATAAACCTAAAAAGGCTAATAGGCAAAATGGCTAAAAAATGATTAATAAATGTTGTGAAGATATACCCGAAAAAGACCCCAGGGCAGATGGTGTGTGTGTTAAATGTTTGTTGAGATTGGTTGAGGTCAAGGGTTCGAGCCCGGCTCACCCTTGACTTCCTAATTTCCCAACATTTTTTTATGCAAAATTTTTTAATGGGAAAGTTTTATAACATGAAAATAAGCAATTTTAAAAAAGAAACTTTTTACAAAACTTAATAAATAAGCTGGAATAAGCTATTTAAATTGATAGACTTGGTTTTTTTAACTAAGGGCTAAAAGGCTTAAACTGTTTCATCTTTTTAAGACTAAATAAGCTAGGGAAACAACAAAATAAGCTAAAAGCATCTTAATACTAACTTAATAAGTGAATCTAAACTAAAAGTAAGCAGACCTAACAGCTTAAACTCTAAAATAAGCAAACAAGAACTATGGCTAAAATACAACCAAAAACAGCCTCATGAGGCAACTTTAAGCTAATTTTTAAGACCCATAAGCCATCTTTATGGGTCTAAAAGCTACAAACAGATTAAGCTGGAACAATGAACTTTAAGAAAAAGCAAAGGAAAAACATTTTGAAATTCAGATAAGCTATGAAAAAGACAATTGAAAAGGGTTGTTTAACTCAGTATATGCTGAGTTTCTTTCAAGCTTTTTTTTTAAAAGACAAAATGGCTAAATGCAGCCCTAATTTAAGCTATCTAAATGATGGTTAAAATGGAAAATAAGCTTAAACAGATAACATTCATACTATAAATAACTTATTCTATGAAAATCAGATTCTAAAACAAACATTAACTAACTTAAAATTAAGATTGAAAACAGGACTTGACAGCTTTGATATTAGACTTGACACTAGACAAATTTTGACTAAAACATAAAAGACAATTGCAGGCATGATCTAAACCTATTCTACTGCTTTATGAGCCTTAAACAAGCATGAAAACAACATCTAAAAGCATCTAATCAAAATCTAAGCTAATAAGCAATTTAGGACAGCAATTACACCATAAAATCTAAAAAAAATTCATGACTAAAACCTTAAAACTGAATTTAACACTCCAAAAGTTCTTTAAAACAGTTTAAATGATTACTAAAAGGCTATCTAAACTTGGATTTAAAACCAATGAATGGTCAAACAACATTAACCTTGGTTAATGCTGCTGTCCCAAACACCCCTTTAAAAACTTAAAACCAGTTTTAGCTTAAAACAGAATTGGAAATTTTATAAGAACTCAAAACAGATTAATCATAAGGCTAAATAAGAACAAGTAAGCAATTAAAGCACAGAAATAAGCAATAGAAATAAGTAAATAAGAATAAGCAGTTTAAAGGCTAAATGAAACAGTTTTTATGAAAACACATTCAAATGACTTGTAAGCTAAAAACTACATCTAGAAAGCATAAATAAGAACCAATAAGCAACAATAAGCAGTAAAAAGCATGAAATAAGCAGTTCAAATAAGCTAACAGTGTTTAAGCAAAAAATGAAAACAAGAACTTACAAATTCCTTTGCACAAACAAGGGTATAAAAGTCTCTTAAGAGCTATTCTACAAAGCTCTAGCTTGTCAAAGACAAGCTAGTAGTGTCCATAAGCCCATCCTTTTCTGGCTTATCTTCCATAAAACAAGCTGTGGTATTTTGGGTGATTTTGTTAAGACAGTGACAAGTGTCTTAAAAACAGAATTAAAAGAGCTTATAAAAACTTGTTTAGAGAACTTTGAGAACACAAATTAAGCATTAAAGGTATTAAGCACAAAACAGAATTTGCAAAAAAAGCTTGAATTTCATTAAGAATTTAAAAAGTACATTGCTTTGAAAATTAAATACAGGAAAATGAATAAGCTTAAATTTTACACTACTCCTAAATTAAACCTAAAACTACACTAGATAAGATACAATGAAAAAAAATGAATCCTATTTATAAAAAACTAAGGTGCAGGGGTCTTGAATTTGTGCTTGTTGTATGAGAGGAAACCAAAAGCTTCAATCCTGGCCATCCATCTTTCTTTGGCTCCAAGCTCTGAATATGAACCCTTGATTTAGTCTGTCCAATTAGCCTTCATAGGATTGCCATCGTAGCAATCTTCTTTCGTCAGGTTATGATAGGTGGGGTTTTGTCTGGTTGGGCATCACGTGAAGGAGAGTGATGGGTTTTTGGGGAAGAGGGATGAATAGTGATAGGGTAGGACAGGGATGGGGGAATAGTGATGGCGGGAAAAGGTTTATAGGTTTTGGGGTACTGTTCGTTTGTTTTTAACGAGGGTTAGGGGAAAAAGGATTAAGGGTGCAAGGGTTTATGCATTGTAGGGGCTAACCTTGTTAGTCCCTAAGGACTAGCAATGTTAATCCTTAAGGACTAACGGTGTAAAAAGGGGGAAGGGTGTTATGGTTAAGTGGTTAAGTGGGTTAAGGGTGTAAGGTTTGGGCTTTTGTTTGGGCCGGGTAAGGGATACAAAGGATTTTGGACTTTTAAGGCTTATAACACTTATAAGTGTTATAAATCAAGGCTTAATGGGCTGACCCGACCCATTAAATGGGTACGGGTTGGCCCATTTAAGATTTCTTCGGATCCGGCCTCGTCTTTGACTTGTTGACTTTGACTTTTTCACTCTCTTTCCATTCCCGTGCTCGGTTTTGTCGTTTTTGCCTTTAATTTTGCCCTTTAGTGAATATCCGTTACCTGCACAGCATAAATCATAAAACAAGCATATATTTGGCATTTTATGTCCGTTTTTGGTCATTTAGGCACGTTTTTATAGGTAAAAGGTATGTGTAATTAAGCACATACCAGTAGGTTAAGGTGTAAGGGTGTAACGAAACAAATAGTTGGTGTAATTCCTAAAGGATTGGCTCTACGGGTTGTTCTAGTGGATCATCACTGTAAATATGAGAGTGGAAAAGGGTTTAAACTGGATGTTAACTAACCGGTGTAGTTAGTTAATAAGCAACATGGAAAGGCAATTTTGGTGTAATCCTAAAAATTTACCAATGTAAACAAGTTACTTCCATAATACTCATTATTGTGGTCTCGAATAGATATACCAAGCCAAGTTCTAAAGTCTACAACATCACTGGCACACTCATATTTTGTGGAATTTAGGTAAACATTTAGAAATGAAAAGGCTGAATCCTCACAATATCTAACAAGGGTTATTGTGTGCGGGTTATGTAACATGCAATTTCACAAAAGTATGCTTGAAAAATTTTAAATTTGAGCATAATTTAAGCATTTTAGTGTGAAAAATAGGACAAGTAAACATTCTAATTCCATCCCCCCACTTGAATTATACAACGTCCTCGTTGTATATATAAAACATTAAAAATACAGGAATTAAAAAGAATTAGAATGAGAAACTCCCCTGATATTTGCTCGGTAGATTCTCCAAGTTGCATTTATGAGCAAGATTGTGTGCTGAAAAAGCGTCTGAATCCTAGCACGAACATCACACACACAGAATTCTAGAAAATATGCATTCCACCAACTTCGTTGATATTTCTTTCACGAGGTCCTGTGTAAAATAAAAAAAACGTGCATTCTTATCTTGGCGTCTACAGTTAATTTAAACTGAACTAAACAAACTAAATACGGGTCAGTATGGTGGATACGCCGTATCAAATTAATGAATACGCCGTATTCCAGAACTGACAATAATGTTTTTAAAGTGCATAAAATAGTAAAGACTGATAACGTCCAAACAATCAATACGCCGTATGGTATAGGGCGGATACGCCGTATTGATGTCTTGGAAGACAGACTCGATAAAAATTAAATAACAATCTGGGTTGTCTCCCGGGAAACACTTTTGTTTACAGCGAAGTCTTTAAGTTAGACTTGTCTTCAGCTTCTCTTTTTTATTTGGTGCGCGTCACCTTCCATCCGTTGTCCTTTCTCTAAAAAATATCTTGGTAGATTTTGGACATATTATCTTTGTTTCTCTCCTAAATATCATATTCATAACTTCTTATTGCAATATATTCTTCATTGGGTCCAAGCGAGTACTGAATAGCTTCAAACTTTTCTGCTTTGCACCTTCTTTTGTTAGGTTGCTCATTGATAGAATTGGATGTATTGCTATATTTGCGCTTTTTCTAACTTTGTTTTTCAATATCACGCACTTCATAGGCTTTGAAGAATGAATCAGTAGCAGTGTTGGACGGGTTTTCATATTTAGATTCCTTCAATTCATTATTGCTCGAAATACTGTTATCCACATATCTCTTATTCCAATTTCCATTCATCACCTTTTGAGTCCTTCCATCCACTTTCTTATGGTTTTTGAATGATGTGTTTACGTTTAATAAGAATTCAAGTGGATCAATCCTCCAGTTCTCTCCATCGTCCAACATTTCATCTTCTCTATCGTATGATTCGGGATAGAATCTACTGAAGAATTTCTCAATAAGTTCCTCCCAAGTGGTGACTTTTCCATCTCCCTCACTAATCCACCATTCTTTAGCATCATCGGCCAACGAGAGAGGAAAGATTTTCATTCATAGTTGATCGGAATCCACGCCTGGAACGTAGATCAAATCAACCATTTTAAGTACCTTAGCAATGTGATCTACCACGTCTTCATTGTACGTTCTGTGATATATGTTCTTTCTTAATTCCACCAAAAATTCCTTGCTGAGTTCAATGTTTATGTCGTTACTGGTGATAGAAAGATTTGATTCAGTTAGAGCTTTTTCTATGTTATCAGATAGAATTGGTTCAGCCATGACTTCTTGTAGTTCCTTCTTCAATCAACTAGCTCTGATAAGTTCTTCCTGTAACAAGGGTAAAAATATCAGCAGGATTTGCTCTGAAGAAAGATAGAAAAAATTTTAGCACAAAAATCAAATAGGAAAACCAAGATTCCTGTTTCTGTTCCAGATGATCGATATGCCGTATCCAATGGAAGTGGATACGCTGTATTAATCAGTTTGAATGAATACGCTGTATTGGTCAGAAGGTTGGATACGCCGTATCCAATAGAAGTGGATACACCGTATTCAGCTATTGACCAGAACAATGTATTAAGATAAACAATTAAATACGCAAATAATAAATATATACAAGCAAACAATTAAAGACAAATATACAAAATTTACAAAATATACAAGAATATACACTAATCTAAATTACACTCCTCCTAAGGGTTAGATCTAATCTAATGTTAAAAACCAAAATATCAAATAAAAATCAAGATTAATTTTCACTCCCCGGTAACGGCGCCAAAAAATTGATGTGGTCGTTGTGTGGTATATATTTAAGATGTTTTAAGTTTTAAATTTATATTTTGCCGACTTAACCAAAAACGACACTTTAACGGGCAGTGTACCCGGTCAGTGCTAGATTTGTAGTAAGTAGGGTGTCGAACACTTGAAGCGAGGTTAAATCTCTCAATTTATTTATATTTTGGTTATCTAATCTATGTTGAATCTAATCTAAGTCAAACCTGTGCTAAACCTATGTTAGTTCTAATCCTAATTCTAACAGATAAAAGGGGGTTTCAACCTGAGAGACTGGCACAGGTTGGTCGGTGACTACAATTAATTTAAGACACTTTAACCCACGCAAGCTAATTAACAAAAGATAAAAGAGCGGTCGAGCCTTATATAAGAAAACTGTATTAACCATTATTAATCCGATTAAAATGTTGGTTTATTTATTTAGTACAATGATTTCTTCTCTCGAGGTGGCATATCATTCTTAAGACTTAGGCGAGACTTCTTCCTAAGACCTAGACACATTAGTTCTGTCACAATTAAAGCATCCGCATAAAGCACCCTTATTTGCTGATTATAATCTACCTTAAGGATTAAAGCAATGGTGATCTTGTTAAACCCTAGCTCATAGAGACTTTACCCACTTACTGGTTAATGGCAATTTATACACTAGTAGTCCACTTATCCAACTATCCAATAGAATCAATACGTTATTTGTTGAATTATCTAGGTTCACCTTCTAGTCAACACGTTCAATAAACCATTTGCAATATCCAATTAACTAGTTAAGCCTGAAGTGTATCCTAGACACAGATTTAGAAGGACAATACTTGTGATCCTATTATTCTAGATGTATAAATCACTATATGGAGAGCTATCCCAGACTCTAGATTACTTGGTCCGTATCACTAGATCCAGTTGAATGATAGGTCGCATACGAAAGCACGTAAACAAGTATAAATTGATAAACATAAACAAGCATACAACGATAAATCAAGAAATCAAGATAAACAATACCAAACATTCAAATCTTCATAATAATGGCTAATACCCAAAGGTATTAGCCTTCAAATGTCATAATAAATACAAGAGCAATTATGGGTTATTATACAAAGAAGTTACTATACTTTCCCAAAAAGTTCGCCTAAGTTACTAAACTTTCATTTTGTTCACTTAGGTTACTAAACTTATGAAACATGACATTTGGGGTTACTCAACTTTGAAAAAATATACGTAAACATCATTAAACTTGTAAAAACATGATATTTATGTTACTTAACTTACCTAAAAATATACGTCTAGGTTGCTCGGATTAACATTGAAATTATGGGGGTGTATGTTTATCAAAAGTACAGTAACCTAAGTGAACAAAATTAAAGTTGAGTAACTTAGGCGAACTTTTTAGGAAAGTATAGTAACTTCTTTGTCTATTAACCCGAGCAATTATTTAGCCAAGGTAAACTAACCGAGTTAACGAATGATACCAAAAACTGAATGATTACTAAAGTATATGGAGTTACACATTGTCTCCTATGGAATTGATAACGTTGCTTGACCTCTTCTGCTCTTTTTCTCCTCTGAAAATTGACTTTTGTGGTTTAGGTATCGAGAATATTATTTAGCACACCTAAAACTCGTTTTTAAGTTTTGTATTTATAGTGTCTAGAAGTCGGTTCGATACTGCGTATCTAATGGGTTGGATACGGCGTATTAGAGTTTCTTGAAGTAGGGACCACGTTTGATATCTTCCAGAATATTCACATACTATATCTTCAATACGGCGTATTGACATCTTCTGGATACGGCCTATTGAGCTTCATTCCTTTGTGGTCTTTGGTGAGTGCAGGCACGGATACGCCCTATCTTCCTTGATGGATACGACGTATTGGTCTTCAGAATAGTAATCTTCAAAATATCTTCATTTAAGCTCCAGAATGCGCGCCTTTTGCTATCTTTCACCAAATACTTCATAATTACTACAATTCTCAAATGTAAACGATTAAGTAACAATTCTTTTCAATAGCTATACAAAATAGGTTAATAACATGGGATAAATGATGCTATGAAATAGACTTTATTTGATGTCATCATAGACCATAATCATCATCCAAAGAAACCATGAATTGATGAACTTCTGAAACTGTGTCTTGAGTACTCTAAAAGCAGCCATGGATCCATTTTCTTGAAATTCTTCTTTGTCATGTTGCTTTTCTAGTTGATCCAAATTTAGGAACATTATGCCGGTGAAAGTCTGAATATCTTGATCAAAGAGTGTCGCAAATGCCCGTTTAAATCCCTCCTCGGTTTGAGTTCTTTTTAAGTCGTTGTTTTAAAGAACCTTAAGGTGTGAATGAATTAGTCGAAAAGATACCATGCAACTTTCTTTTGATTTGTCTTGCATCTGTTATTCTTTCGAATCCGAACACGAAGATAAAGTATCTTTCGGTTCCATTTTACCGTGATGTGAAGTGAAAATTATTTGTAGGATCTTAAGTAGGTAATGTGATTGTAGTTGTAGTTTGTTGTTGTAGAATTACTTATCTTTAAAGTCCAAAAGAAGAAGTAGAATCAATGAATCAGACACTGAAACTAGAAGATAAGATACTTATTTCATGGGATTTTACGAAGTTCTGAAACATATTTTGCAGAATGTCATATTTCTAACAATGTCATATTCCTCAATATGTTATATTCCCCACAATGTCATATTCCGCACAAACATGTTTCTCATAAATTTGTGACATATCTCTCACAAACATATTTCACATAAACATGTTTATCATAAACATGTGACATATTTCTCACAAACATGTTTCGCACAAACATGTTTCTCATAAACTATGACATATTTCTCACAAACACATTTCGCACAAACATGTTTCTCACAAACATATTTCGCACAAACCTGTGACATATTTCTCACAAACATATATCGCACAAACATGTTTCTCACAAACATATTTCACACAAACCTGTGACATATTTCTCACAATTAAAAAAAAAACATATTTCTCACAATTCAAAGAACGAAATTTATCATTTAAAATCACCTAAAAACCTACTTTTTGATTGGTTTTCTTGATTCTTTTTGCAAAACTAACTATATCTAAGCTATATCAAACATAAAAACACAAACTTTAACACTTTTAACACCAAAACATTTACCACTTTTTTCGAGTGATTTGGCTAAAAAATGCTTGATTCTTAGATTTTTGAAATGAAAATGATTCACGAATAAGCTATGATGGATTTTAGACAAGAAAGTACCAAGATTTTTTTACAAAACTAGCTTATTAAAAAAAATAAATCAAACTAAATAATCTATATATAAGCTTCGAACACAAGCTTAAAAACTAAACCACAAATCACGAAACCCACCCCGTGGCGATTGATACCAATTGTAGGAACCAATATATCACTTCACTTCCATAAGAAAACCAAGAAAATAAGATAAGAATAAGAAGAAAAGTAGAGAGAAGTTAGCGAGAGAAAGAAAGAAGAAAGAGTGGTGGATTATCACAAATGTGTGAAAGATACAAATGAGACAACCAACCCTTCTCCATTATGAAGAAGGGGTATTTATAGCTATAGGGTCAACATGGGACGCCTAGCTAACCTAATGGGTCGAGCTTGGGATTACTTTGGGCTTTAGCCCGCAACACATACAATATTAGATTAATATTATGAGCCCGTTTACCGTTCTTGCCTATTACAATGTATACTAAGTAAAGACCAAAGATTCCATGCTCGGCTTAATATTTTGAGGCTAACATTAACTATATTTGTCGGTGATGTTGTTCATGATTGGGATTTTTGATTTTGCCGTTTAAAAGTGTTGATTTGTGGCCTGACGTTGTTGCATATTGTGATTATTGATTTTTTTATTTTTTCCATTTAAAGTTGGGACTGTTTTAGGGGTTTTTCTTGAAATGGCGGTTGGAGGATTTTATTATGATTTACGTATGTTAGCGGTTGCTAAAAAGTGTAGTTACGGATGTTAGTGTTTGTGTTTGCGGATAACTTTTGAAGTAAGAGGTTGGTGTTTGCATTTTGTAGTTTTTAGGAATTTTGTATATCTATTTATTGGATGTGGTTATGTGCATGTTGCTGTCTTGTGTTTTTTGTCAGGTTGATCTTGCTTATCTTTTCGCGGGTGGTTGGTGTTGGTCATTGCTAAATTGGTCGGATAGGTGTGTCTGTAAAAAGACTGTTGTGTTTTTTGGATTATTCGTGTAACTGGTGTCGTCTGGTGTTTTGTGGTAGTTTTTAAGGATGTAATAAAATCAATTGTAGTTTCGTAAATGAATTAGTTTTAGACAGTTTCGGCAAAATTTCTTGGTTGAACAGTATGTGGTTTGTGTTTTGCGTTTTGTGTGTTTTAGGCTTCCGTTTGTATATAAAAGTAATAAAGTATTGGTCGTGAAGCGTTGTTATGAGAACTGACGGTTGTTTGTTGATGATGTTAGCTGTGTTGTAATGATGAGTATTGTAGAGGATTGTTCTTTCTGTGTTTTGTAGGGGTAGAGTTGTGTATTTATTTGTATTATATTTGTAGCTATGCGTGAGAGCTGCAAAAGTTTTGCGGCGTTTTAGAGTAATGAATATTATTAAGTATATGCTCTTATGTCTCAGTTTTTCTTGAGTTCCCGATGACGTTGTTGCCGTGGGGATTTTGCGTACGACTCGTCACAAGGTTTTTGCTAAATGGAGTACCGACATCGTGGGTATGTATTTTACTTTTGACGTTAATGTTTTATGTTTTACGAAAACTGTGTCATCTAAGGATTTTTGTTGGATCTACTTGGGCTTTGTTTGTATGTGAAAGTAATAAAAAAGCCTATTTTTTGCGATGCCGTAGTTTGTATCACTATTAGAAGTTCAGTAAGGCAAAAAGCATGTCAAATGAGGTTCGTGTTGGGCTGTCAGCTTTCTTTGTATTTTAGAATATTGAAAACGACGCCTGTTTCGCTATGCTATGTTTTATAATGGGTGATGCAAATAATTGTATCTGTTTTTTTATAAAAATGTTGCCAGCATGTCGTTGTTTTGGCTAGGTTACTGTTGTGTTCTGTGTATAATCATAAGTATTGTAAAATCTATTTTATTGGGGTGCGGCAAAATATGTTATTATGTATGAATTAGTTTTTTTAGGTTCTCGTTGATGTTGGTACCTTTGGAATTTTGTGGGAAGCGCAATACAAAGTTTTCGTGAGTTGGGACTGCGACAATACGGGTACATATACGTGTGGGAAGCGCATCTGAATATGTTGTTGTTTCTGGCTGTTGTGCTCAAGTTTCGTGGATGCGTACTCAATTGACTGACTATGGCTTCTTCTACGACAAAGTACCAACTTACTGTGATTCAAAGAGTGCTATTGCAATCTCGTGCAATCCGGTACAACACACTCGAACAAAACACATTGATGTGAGGTATCATTTTATAAAGGATCATGTTGAAAAAGGAACAATAGAGTTATATTTTGTTGGTACTGAATTTCAACTTGCGGATTTATTCACAAAATCTATGCCTGAAGCTCGATTTAAGTTTTTAGTCGAGAAGTTGGGTATGATGAGTCGTGAAACATAAATTCTTTACCACAAAATGTTTTTGTTAATAAATTTTAGAAAATACAAAAAGATTTTCTTTTATCAAATTTTAGAAAAATACAAAAAGATTTTCTTTTATATAAAATTTCAGAAAAGACAAAAAGATTTTCTTTTATACCAAATTTTATAGAAAACACAAAAAGATTTTTGGTTTTTATAATGGCTTTCGTATAACTCAGTACGAAACCCGAGTGTTGTTGTTTCAAGAATGTCGTTAAACTAGACAAATGTTGTGTTTGATGTAGTCAACGGGAAAAAAACTTCATCGTGTCCTAACCTTGTGTGATAGTATGTTCTACTAGGCTCATAATCCATTGCATTAGCAAAAAAAAAATTAGCAACACCATAAGCCAACCTTTATTTTGTAATACCCGGCCCATATGCTTATGAACACTAGATACACAATAACTTAAGCAAACTTGTCAGCCATCTTAAAAAAATAATAAACTTGGTCCAAATGTCATTTAGCCATAAATCCAGTCCAACTCCATCTATGTTTTGTCCGGCCCACAATTTTTTTTTCAATAGACCCGGTCCATTCCATTTAGTTATACCCGGATCCAATGCATTTGAATGTAGAGATATACAACAATCCCTAATTACTCTCTATTACAACCTAAACCCTTATCATACTAAAAAAATGAGTCATCAATTCTGACAAAAAAATATCGATCCTTTTTATTTCTTCTCATTCTATACACTAACCTTATTTTCGATTCATCAGCTATAAGCGCACAGTCATAAACACAGTTACATCAACTCCCATCATCTATAAATCCTCGTATGATACACATCACATCTCCATAAGTGGATCATCATCCAACGAAACAACACAAACCAAAACATTAATCTTGTTTCAATCTTTATCAACCCATACGCCACAAAGAAGAATCAAGAAATTTTGCTTCAAGACCTCGTATAACGGGGTCTCAGGTAGGTTGATTATGGTTTTGTTTGTGTCTTTTTGAAATCAAAACAAAGAATGGTTTATAACAAATTTGTTATACAACTATCTTGATGTTCTAATATCAAAGAGGTTTTGAACCCTTGACAAATCAATGATGAGATATAATTTCGTGTGTATGATCTTTAAGGTCATCAATTTGGCTATGCATCACGAAAACATTCTAAGGATCAATCTTATATTTATTTTGATAGTCATTCGAGTCTGAAGACGAGTAGGGAGATGGAGTTTTTTGTGATGTGATGAAGGATTAAATAGGTTAGACAGGGTTTGTTGGATTGGATGTTGATGCCTGTCGATGTTGTATATATTATGTTGGTTGACTATTGAGTGTGACGGGTCACTCGGTAAATACCGAGTTGACACGGTTTTGGTTTTGGTTTAGCAAAATGCAACCAAGCAAAATGCAACAAGGTCTTGGGGGGTAAAACGCAAAGTTTCAAGACAAAACGCAACAATTTGAATTTATTGGACAAAACGCAACATTAAACAAATCGCAGGTATGGCAGCCATGTCTTTGTACTTTCTTGCAAAAAAGGGTCTTCTTCCGTGCAAAAACGCAAGTTCAATAAAACGCAATCAAGATCTTGACAAAACGCAAACTACTGCAAAACGCAATCAAATCGCCAACATGTACTTTTTCCTCTTAAAAATCGGATTTGGGTAATTGTTCTTTTTGGTCAAAACGCAACCAAGAGAAAAAAAATAACAAACCCATATTTCTTCCATTGTACAAAAAAATAGATAACCACGATGAACAGTAACACCATGAATGAACAGTGACATTAATAGTGACGTGAACAGTAACCGGACATGAAACAGTAGCAACAAAAGAATGTCGAACAGTTATGTTTTGTAGAGTAATGTGAACAGTGACGAACAAAACACATGATTACCAAACACCTCTGCAGCTATGATGCAATTGTAGATTTGTACAAATGACATACAAGATCAAGGATTAAAACTGAACTGGGAGGTTGGATAGAGTGAAATTAATGTAAAGCCATTTGATTGAGTTGAAAGGTTAAAGAGTGAGAAGATGTTGTGTGTTTAGAGAGAATCACACATTACTTACACTTTTTACAAAAAAAAGTGTGCTTCTCCTCTCCATGGTACGTTTGGAGCGGGTGAGGTATTATAGTCCTTGTGGACACTTAGCTATTATAACTAAGTCTTGATTAGTCCTACGTGTCATGCTTATATATGAACTAATGTAATTCTGGATATGTCATCATATTTTAAGGCTAACAAAGATATGTACGATTCTTGGAAAAAAAGAATGGAGCTATATATGATGAATAAACAACATGAAAGAATGATTCTTGAATCCATTGAAAATGGTCCACTCATATGGCCTTCAATTGAGGGAAAATGGTATGAGTGACAAGCCAAAGAAGTATTCTGAGTATCTGCTACGGAAGCTATTCAAGCTTACTGGTTTCAAGGCAACAAATATCATTCTTCCAAACTACACCGATGGTCTATGCATTGGTTAGCAATTATAAAGTCGCAAGGAAGAACTTTAGGAAAGAATTCTATTTCTATGCAAGGACACTTTATTGACGAAAAAGAATGGGAGTGTTAGCTTTATGATTGATTTTCAATAAGTTTGCTTTATAAGAAAGAGGGAAACATTACATGATTTATACTGAGATTTTCATTGTAAACTCAATGATATGAACATCTTACATTATGTAAATGGTACACTTTCAAGTAAAACACCAGTTTTTTGAATACTCTTCTCTAAGTGGAACAAAATTTGTGACAGATGTCAAATGGTCTGGGATTGCATCACAACTAACATTGATCAGCTTCATGCGTACTTGGGACAACATGAATTTCATGCAAATGAGGTTCGTTTTACATGCAAAGAACACAACTCAGATCGCTTGCTTTGGTTGTAAACATCAGATGAGCCAATTCTCCTTATCTAAATTATCAGACTCATGCAAAAAAACTCTCAATTTTCAACCACAAGTTTCCACATATCAGTCTCTCATCAAACAAAGGTTTACCTTATCAGTCTCAACAATACTAAAATAATCAATTATCAACACCTCTTTCAATCACTTATCCATCTAATGATTATCAATCATCAGTTCATCACAACGTTTATTCTCCACCATCATCCATCCCTCAATTGGAATATGCTCCCACAGTTAACCAACAATCTGAATTTCCTCAACTAGACTTCTAGGTTCTAATTGTTTAGATGTTTCCAGAAAGGTGATGATCATTGAATGCCATACAATCAACATGATGTCTTTCTTGACTTGCTGTTTGCTCACTTGTCTCGCTATCCTACTACCAATAACCAGCTAAGGAATTCACCAAGCCCTAGGCAACAAGCTATCATTAATGATGAGAGAGTGACCTTACAACCAATTCAGGGGAGAAAAACTTCTTTTAATGCGGGTACTACAAGGACCTACACTCCAGGAGCAAGTGGAAGTAATTTTGGGAAACAAAGGACTGTTATTTGTCACAATTGCAAAGGGGAAGGACACATGTCTAAACAGTGCACTAAACCTAAAAGGAAACGGGATGATTCATGGTTTAAGGATAAAGTGTTGTTGGTACAAGCTTAAGCAAACGGTTAAAATTCTACATGAGGAGGAACTAGCATTTTTGGCAGATTCAAGAATTACAGAAGGTCAAGCCACACATACTGTTATTACCCACAATGCTGCTTATCAAGCCGATGATTTGGATGCATATGACTCTGATTGTGATGAACTTAACACTGCCAAAGTTGCTCTCATGGCGAATTTATCTCATTATGGTTCAGCAGGCACTCGCCGTGTGGTACATAATCATGATATGTAAATATAATATATTAAAATCAAAGCTGTGCAGGCGATGTCATCTTAATGAAACATTGAATGTTGTAACCATTAGAGACTTAAAAACCAGTGATAGCATATCATTCCTTTTTATTCTCAATATGTGATTGTGAAGCTCAATTGGCTCGCTGTTCGAATTCTAACTCTTCTGTACAATAAGATGCACTGGTATTATTAGTGATTGAACAACTGAAAACACAAGTAGTTAATTGTACCAAGATAAATCTGGACAATAAAAGTGTCAATGATACTTTAACTGCTGAGCTTGAAAGATATCGGAACAAGTTTAAGTTGTGATAGAAGGGACAAAATAGTTGATTTTTGGATAAGTAACGATAGTATGGTAACGATAACGTTTCAGATTTCAAGTGCCAGTCTGTGAGATTGATAGTCTTACAACAAAATCTTTTGAACATTTAAAAGAATAGGATATTTTATGCAAAACAGTTACTCTTCTCAAAAATGATTTTAAGAAAAAAGAATCTAGGAACATCGATAGAGAGATTACGTTAGAAAAGAAGATCAAATAGCTAGATAATATTGTTTTTAAAAGAGATCAATCTGCAAAAAACATGTTTACATGTTGACGGAGACTCAGTTTTTTTATTGTTCATACCACTAAACAAGGCTCTTGAGTTTTCAAAAATCCTTTCTATTTGAAGATTAGTCTCTGCAGTGGTAACAAAAGCTTTTGTTGGAATGTCATTAAAGAATACGAGTGCTTTGTGATTCCTGACTACGAATAAGGACCCTAATGCTTGCTGAGAGAGTCGTTTCAAGTATTTGTTTTAAAACAACAAGATCCTATGATGTTAGAAAAGAAAGTTAATATTACACCAGTCGATTATGCTGTACTTAATCAACTTTCTCAAGATTTTGAAACACAATTTGTTCCACAAACTAAATTATCTGCTGAACAAGCCTTTTGGTCTCAGAATTCTGTGAATTCTCCAGAACCTACTCTTTCTAGTAGACCCACCAAAGTTAAGGTTCCAAAAGAACTTCCTAAAGTCAGCATGGTTAATATGAGTTTGAAGAAACTTAAACACCATCTTGCTGGTTTTAACGTGGTTGTCAAAGAAAGAACCACGGCCACAGCTATCACTAAGGGCTCATGGGGGTTCGAACATACAAAAGCTTGTTTTAGGGATAAAATAATTCCATTTGTAAAAGCTCTGAAGGACTTATTTAATACATTTGATCAATATTTGATTAATAAACTTTTTGAAGTCCAAAATGTCTTTCATCAAATGGAACAGGCTGTGGAATAATATCGTTTAGAGTAAAAAATGTTTGAAGTTAAAATGAATAAAGTTTTGAACGAAAACGAATGACTCCTGGAACAAGTCATTAACAAAGATATTGTGAAAATAATTATGAATTCTTCTGTGGATAATGCTTCTGTGAATGTGCATGAATGTGAAAAGTGTTTAAAACTTGGGATTGAGCTTCTTAACAAAAGGATTTCGTTAAAAAAGAGATTTACGATAAACTGTTCAAAAGTTTTACCACTCTTGAAAAATATTGCATCTCTTTAGAATTTGATACTCAACTTAATCGGGAAATTTTTCAAAGAGGCAATTCTGTTTCAAATCAAATGTGAGAATTCGTATTTTTAGGTAAATAAATTTATTATAATTTATTCTTATTCTACCGTTAAATAAAAATTTTATTTTTACTTTTACCCGAATCGACTAGTTTCGTGATCCTATCTAAGTTTAAGTCATATTTTAGACTTTCTTTTGTCTACGTGCCTCATGTAGTTAAATATTCTCATTATATACCATGTATATTTCAGGTCATTATTTTAATCCATACATTATTTATTTAATTTATTTTGGAGTAAAATTTATTTTTCGATTAACCGAATAGGTTGTCTCGCGTTCGTAATAAAACATTTATTAAAAAAATGAACCCGACTTTAGACTAAATATTAGTCAACGCGCTTTACGTAATTTACTATTTCTGAAAAGTGTCCCATTTAATGTAGAACTATTTTTATCTTGTTCGTTTATACTTCGTGATTCTGCCTTAACTTTCGTTATATTCTACATTAGTACCCGTTAGCCTCAAAACTACCCACCTATCTTAAAATTTATACAAGATTTACCATTAATCCCCTTCCCAACTTACCCTAAATGGGATGAAAAGTTGAAAGGATCCACACTAGTTATACATGTGTCATCCTTTCCTTCTATTTCATACATGTTATGCATGCACTCTCCACCAACAACAACCACACTTCCTTCATTTTATTTCTCATTTCATCACTCTAAAAAACATATTACCCTTTTTTGTTTTCTCTCCTTGACGCCAAGACCACCCACCAAAACACCCAATTCATAAAGATTTTCTATAGCAATCACTTGAAACTTTAGTGTAGTCTTGATCCTTATATTAAGGGCTACCTTTGAATACCAATAAACACATCATTTGTAAGCTTTAGGGGATGAAGTTTATCATATTTTTAGAAGGTTGATGCATGTCATGGAAATGATGATCTAGTGTAAATTGGTGATTATTGAACTTGGTGTAGTTGGTTGTTTTTGGTTGATTTTGTTGAAAGTGTTGCAAGGTTATTTAGGGGTTATAAAGGGTTATTGATTTGGGTAAAAATGAAGTATGAGGGCTGAAGTTTTCTTGGGTTGGATTATATTTGTGGATTTTCTTTTGGGTCAAAATTATAGCAAGGAGAAATAAGGTTGTGTTAGGTTCTACTAGTTTTTCTTCATTTTGTAAGCCTTCCTTTTTGGTTTCCTTTAATTTCTCTTGTAAGAGCATTTTGATTTGATTACCTACTGTAAAATATGTATTTTTATGTTATTAAGAGGTGTGACAATCAAGTATGACATTGTATTGACTTTTGGTGAGGTCAAAACTTATGAGAGTGTATGTTGATAAAGGGAAATTAGAAACTATTTCAGGTCAGCAACTTATTGGGCTTATTACGAAATATTTTTGGCTTGTGGACTACTGGACAAATCATTATAGAGGTATACAAACATTTTTAGAGTATGTATTGAATTGGATAGAGCCGTATCTCCTCCGGATGAGTGAGATATGGCTTATTTACTAAAAATAGTCAAATCTGGACCACTGTTGGGAAAACGAGTATAAGTCCATATTTTTACACTAAATTGTTGGAATAAAAAGTTGATCTCTATAGTAGACACATATATATAACACCTCACTTTAGCCTCACTTTAATTGCTATCATAGATTGAGATTTATGGCCGTTTCCATGAAGGGTTAAAATCTGGAAACTTTCTGTTTTGGGTAACCAGGGGTAAATCAATCTTTTCACATGGTTTTGAAACTTTTGAGAAAGTAAGACCTGCATTTCTGAAAACTAGACTTAAAATGATTTCCAGGAGTGAAAGCTTTGTATTTTTATCATTTACAGATTAGGAGCTAGAGGTTCGGGTAGTCGGGTAAATTTCAGAAATTGGGAAATTTACGTATACACTTAAAATTTAAAACGTATAGATTAACGTTGATAAAATGGGAGTTAAGGGGTAAATTTTAACACGTGTCTTATTAATATAAGGTCAGGTTAGACTTGAGTTTTTGAGTGAAAATTTCTTTGAAAATGCTAGTGCAATGTCATGCTTATTTTGGACACACACCTCATGAACACATAATTATTTTTACATATCGATTTATACTTTACCGTTCTAAGACGCACCACATCTTTTAGGTGATCCTTAGAGACTCTTGTTCGGTCTTCGATCTCATTACTTCTAACTTTATTTTACTTTCGGTGAGTTTATAGCCCTTTCTTATTACCAAATTGTTTGCAAACTCTACAGGGTGAGATTACATGCTTGATTTACATATTGGACACAAGTACTTTTGAAATTGTATGCTATTTCCTGACTCTATTATTGCCTAAGTACCCACTTTGCCATTTAAATCCCCTTTCATCATGAGCCATTAATTACTATGGGTAGTAAACGCGAGTGTTGTGGATAGATCTATCGGGACTGACAATCCCCGTCTGGGCTGTGGTTTCTAGATAACCATTGACGCATTTAACATTTGAGGTATTTTGTAAGATGTTTGGCGGCATCTGTATCTGTTTTGGGGTACAAACCTCGAGTACTGGTTTGATTACATTTTATTACATGTTAAGGTTCGGTGTCATGAGCTTAGGGCAATAATGTATATTTCCTTTAGACTTGGTGAATCTGTTTCTCTTGTCTACAAATACTTAAATCTTGTGGTCCATGAAATTATTACTACTAAACCTATGAATTCACTCAATCATTATGTTGACGTTTTTGCAGGTTTTAATCTCAAGTAATAATGTGTAATTTCTGGATGGAGCCCGCTTGGATATCATGAAGACAGATTTTGTGTTTTCCTTTATTCGATGCAAACTGTTAAACTTATTTCTCTAAAATTATGTCATCTTTTGAACTGTGTCTTTGTTTAAAACTTTTAAGTCCTGGGACCAAAACTAAAACTCTGATATTTTAAATGCATCGAATGTAACTTATTTAAAACGCCCCCTTTGAGGTCGTTTCCTATATCTTGTGTATTGTACTATGACGTGGCACCCTAATGTTACCATTCCGTTGCAAGTCTGATTTTAGGGGTGTTACATCAAAGTGCTCTAAGTTTTGATCAATTGTTTAAATTAAATGAATTGAAAGCTCAGTCCCAAGAGAAAGACACGATCATAAAGAAGTTGAAAGAGAGAATTATATCTCTAAGTGGAAAAATGAATGAGGATAAGATTAAAAAGGACTTAGAGGAGATTGAAACAATAAATATTGAATTGGATCATAGGGTGTCAAAAGCTTATTTACGGAGAAAGTCATGAGCCACTTTGAAACCGGTACGTATTCGATCTAAAGAACAATGTGCCGATTTAATTAATCAAGTAAATCTAAAGTCCATAAAGATCTCTGATTTAAATGCTAGTCTTCAGGAAAAAGTTTTGGTAATTACAGCTCTCAGGGATGAGTTAAGGAAACTCAAAGGAAAAGCTCTAGTTGATAATGATGTTACTAGACACCCTAGTGATCCAGAGATGCCTCTGACAAATATGGAACCAATAACCCCTAAATTGTTGAATAAACGGACAGCTCACTCTGCCTATATTAAGCATACTCAGGAAGAAGCTGCAGTTCTTAGGGATCTAGTTGATCATATTAAAGCAAATTATCCCCTAGATCAAGCCTTAGAATCTGCCTGTAAGTATACTAAACTAATTTAGGAGTTGCTTACAAAAATCAGTAAAACCTGCCCCAGTATCAACAATTCAGGTGAACAATTAGTGGTTGTGACCCCAAAGAACAAGGACAAAAAAGTTAGATTCACTGAGCCCGTCACATCCTCAAGAAACACAATCACAAAAACAACCACTACGTCAAACCTAGCTTCTAACAAACCTATGTTGTCTTCTACAGGAGTAAAACAGTCTACTAGTACTAGCGGATCACAGTCTTCAGGCAATACAAAGAAAGATAAGATTCGGCAAACACCAAGTAGTACTCTGAAGAATAAAGTAGAAGCCCACCCTAGGACAGTTAAATCTAGTTTGAAAAATAAGAATAGTGTTGTTGAACCTAAAGGAACTGCAAATGTGTAGCATTCCAAGCTTAATGCGAATTCTAATCCTTTATGTGTTAAGTGTAATGGTTGCATGCTTTTGGATAATTATGATTTGTGTGTTCTTGATTTTATCAAAAATGTGAATGCTCGTGTAAAATCTAAATCTGTTAAGAAAATTTTAAAGAGAAAAGTTTGGAAACCAACAAGAAAAGTGTTTACAAATATTGGATACACTTGGAGACCTATTGGTCGGACCTTCACTATAGTAGGAAATGCGTGCCCCTTAACTAGGATTACCACAACTACTGAAGTGCCCCTTAGGAAACCAACTGCTCTAGAAAATGAAACACCTAAGCCTGTTGTAACATTGGTTTACTCAAGGAAACTTAGGAAATCTAAAACTAATGTTCCTGATAGCAAATCTAAGGTTCTCAAATCTATATCTGCTAACAAAAAAGAACCCAGTCAATCTCGGGGATCTAAAGTTTCCAATGTTCCATCTTCCTCTCTTAATGAATGCAGGTCATCCAAATTGTTCTCTGGTATTTAGACTCTGGCTGCTCCAAGAATATGACCAGAGATCGCTCTTAGCTCACCAATTTCGTCAATAAGTTTTTAGGTACAGTCAAATTCAGAAATGATCATGTGGCAAAGATATTGGGTTATGGTGATTATCAGATTGGGAATGTTACAATATCAAGGGTTTACTACGTGGAGGGACTTGGACACAACTTATTCTCCGTTGGGTAATTTTGTGATTCAAACCTTGAAGTTGCTTTTCGTCAACACACCTGCTTCATTCATAATTTAGAAGGTGTTGATCTATTGATTGGATCTCGAGGCAACAATCTATACACTCTATCTCTTGGAGATATGATGGCGTCCTCTCCCATATGTCTCTTGTCAAAGGCCTCAAATACTAAGTCCTGGCTATGGCACCTACGTTTGTCTCATCTAAACTTTGGTGCAATTAATCATTTAGATAGACATGGTCTTGTTCGAGGTCTCCCTAAGCATAAATTTGAAAAGGACCATTTGTGTTCTGCTAGTGCAATGGGTAAAAGCAAGAAAAAACCCTATAAACCTAAATCTGAAGACACCAACCAAGAAAAACTCTATCTATTGCTCATGGATCTTTGTGGACCAATGCGTGTCGCGAGTGTTAATGGAAAGAAGTACATCCTCGTCATTGTCGATGATTACTCTCAATTCACATGGGTTAAGTTCTTAAGGTCAAAAGATGAAGCTCCAGATTTCATAATCAAGTTTCTAAAGATGATCCAGGTGCAGCTTAAAGTGCCTTTCCGAAGAATCAGAACAGATAATGGAACTGAATTTTTTAATCAAACTTTGAGTGAATATTATGAGAAGGCTGGCATCTCTTATGAAACATCTGTTGCTCGCTCTCCATAGCAAAATGGTGCCGTTGAAAGACGTAATCGTACACTAATTAAAGTTGCTCGCACAATGTTGATTTATGCAAAAGCTCCATTATTTTTATGGGTAGAAGCAGTTGCTACCACATGTTACACCCAAAATTGTTCCATCATACGCCTTCGTCACGGAAAAACACCATATGAGCTTTTACATGACAAACCTCCCGACCTATCATTTTTTCATGTATTCGGTGCACTCTGCTATCCGACAAATGACAATGAGAATTTAGGTAAATTACAACATAAGGCTGATATTGGTATTTTCATTGGCTATGCACCCACAAAGAAAGCATTTCGAATTTACAACCGACGTACCAGACGAATCATTGAGACAATTCATGTAGACTTTGATGAGCTGACTGTGATGGCTTTTGAACAAAGCAGTTCAGGATCCGCGCTTCATGAAATGACTCCTGTAACAATCAGTTCAGGACTCGGCCAACCCCTCCTCCTTCAACACCGCCTATACCACCCTCACAAACTGAATGGGATATTCTGTTTCAACTAATGTTTGATGAATTACTCACTCCTCCACCCAGTGTTGATTTACAAGCCCCTGAAGTCATTGCTCCAGTTGTTGAAGTAATTGCTCCAGTTCCTGTTGTATCAACCGGTTCACCTTCTTCAACAAATGTTGACCAAGATGCACCATCACCAAGTAACTCTCAAACAACACCAGAAACTCAACCTCCCGTCATTCCTAACGATGTTGAAGAGGACAATCATGATATTGAAGTTGCACATATGGGTAATGATCCGTACTTTGGTGTCCCAATTCCAGAAGTTCCTTCTGATCAATCTTCATCATCGGATTCTATTCATACAATTGTGCAACCCGATCACCAAATTTCTGAACACAATAGCAAATGGACGAAGGACCATCCACTTGAAAATATAATCGGTGAACTCGCTCGACCAGTTTCCACAAGACTGCAATTACATGAGCAAGCTCTTTTCTGTTACTACAATGCTTTAACTCAATCCTGCTGGATTGAAGAAATGCAAGAAGAGCTCAATGAGTTCGAACGTCTTAAAGTATGGGAGCTCGTACCTCGACCAGACAAAGTGATGGTGATTACTTTAAAGTGGATCTACAAAGTGAAGCTAGACGAACTGGGAGGAATTTTAAAGAACAAAGATCGGTTAGTGGCTCGTGGTTACCGTCAAGAGGAGGGAATTGATTTTGAAGAGTCTTTTGCTCTGGTTGCAAGATTAGAAGCTATAAGGATTTTTCTCGCGTTTGTCGCTCACATGAACATGGTCGTCTACCAAATGGATGTGAAGAATGTGTTTCTGAATGGTAATCTGTAGGAAGAGGTTTACGTTAGCCAGCCGGACAGTTTTATGGATCCAAATAACCCCAATCATGTATACCATCTAAAGAAAGCTCTTTATGGGTTGAAACAAGCTCCACGCGTGTGGTATGATATGTTGTCTTCGTTCTTGATATCCTAAGACTTCTCCAAAGGCTTAGTAGATCCTACTATGTTCATCCGTAGGGAAGGAAAGGAATTACTTCTGGTACAAGTATATGTCGATGATATTATCTTTGCTGCATCTACACCTGATGGGAAAAATCTCATTTTTCTTAGGACTACAGATTTTTCAAAATCCCAGAGGCATCTTTATTAACCAGTCAAAATATGCCCTTGAATCTTTAAAGAAATACGGTTTTGATTCTTGTGACCCAGTGGATACTCCCATGGTGGAGAAATCCAAACTGGATGAGGATAAGGAAGGGAAAGATGTTGATTCATCACACTATTGTGGTATGATTAGCACCCTCCTCTATCTCATAGCCAGTAGACCTGACCTATAATTTGCTATATGCATGTGTGCCTGGTATCAGGCTCGGTCTACCGAAAAGCACCTACATGCGGTTAAAAGGATCTTTCGGTATCTAAGAGGATCTGTAAATCAGGGAATATGGTATCCAAAGGATTCTTCAATTGCACTAACAGCATTTGCAGATGCAGATCATGCTGGTTGTCAAGATATACGCCGTAGCACATCTGGTAGTATGTAGTTTCTGGGAGATAGACTTGTTAGCTGGTCATCAAAAAGGCAGAAAAGTGTTGTGATATCCAGTACGGAAGCTGAATGTTGGGATGTTGTGCTCAAATTCTTTGGATGAGATCACGGCTTACCGACTATGGCCTTGGATTCAATAGAATTCCAATGTACTGTGATAACAAAAGCGCTATTGCCTTATGCTGCAACAACGTTCAACATTCCAGATCAAAGCATATAGACATCAGATTTCACTTTATCAAGGAGCATGTTGAGAATGGTGTGATCGAACTTTTGTAGTATACAAGAGATCATAACACAAGTAATGGATGATGGGTTGGGTAATTAGTCTTAGAGAGAGAAAGTGTCTTTCTAGAGAGAGAAAGTGCAAGTGAAAGTATTATATGAAAATGAAAACAACCAACCCCTTCCCATGGGTGGGAAGGGGTATATATACAATTGATTCTTTCTGACTACGAGCTATGCTATACTAATGATACACGGGGGTGACCGAGTCTTTTTCATAATCCTAACAACTTTACTTTGTCAACTCGGAGTATCAACTAGCGGACATCTTCACTAAACCCCTATGCAGAGAAAGAATTGAATTTCTTATCAACAAGCTGGGAATGCGAAGTTTTACGCCGGAGACTCTAAAACAATTTGTAGAATACTAGTAATCTAATGAATCAACCAAGAACAATAAGTGAGATGTGGGTTGGATTGTTAGAGAGAAACTTAGATGGAATGGATGAATGTATTATGGAATGTGTGTGAAATGAAATGACTAACAATGGAACAACCAACCCTCTCCAAGACTAGGAGAGGGTGTATTTATACTACCATGGCCGGCCTATGGGCTGGAGTTGGGCCACCCATGGGCCTTGGGCTGGACTAGATTACTAATCTAATCCTTATACTAACTACGAGCTAAGACTTGTTACAACTTTGGAAGTGACCGACACTTTTCGTGTTTCCAACAATCTCCCCCTAAGGGAGGTCACTCCAATTTACAAACTTTAAACCTAGCATACTATGCTTTATCCTTAGTCTTTAGCTCGTACTCTTGACTTTCTCTTGTAAATATGTTGTAGTGATCATTGACTTCTGGATTGAGCTTGTTCCTTGAACTTGTATTTGACATTGTGATCTTGAGCATCTTGAGATCATCAACCAAGCTGTAACACCACTAAAATTTGGGTCGCAGCGGAATATGTTTCCGGGAGCGTTACTTCATAATACTATTGCACAAGTCATGAGAGAACGACCTCTAAGTGTCGTTTGAAAAGTATTATTGGATTGTCTAGACTCCATTGCACATCAAATAAG
>BQNB010074864.1:8105-31650 GCA_026074375.1 Tanacetum coccineum | reverse complement strand
ATGTAACTAAGCAGTTTAAGGCATGAAGTGGCTTGGACTTGAAGGCGTTCAAAACTTGTTATCATTCAACTTTTGTGTTTTAAATGTATTTTTGGACCTCTTTTTGTAAAACTCTGATATGATATTGAATGATAACTAAATTTTCCAAAACGTCTCTTTTGAGTCGTTTTCTATGATTATGACTGTTGATTCATGAAGTAATACCCTAATTTAGCTTCCGCTGATAAGGGGGTATTACAATATCAAACATCCTTTTATTAACAAATTTTGTTCCATAATCAGACCTAACAGTTTTAACTTTTACATTAAAATGATTATGAATCAATTTTAAGTAAGATACGAACACATCAAGGACCTCATCCTTGGTTTTTAATAAGTAAACCCATACAGCCCTGGAATAGTCATCAACTATAGTAAAAAAATATCTATAACCTTCTCTGCTATGAACTCTGTAAGGACCCCACAAGTCTAGATGAACAAGTTCACCTAATGTCTTAGACTTATGATCTGGCAAAGGAAAAGATTCCCTTGTTTTCTTAGCCATTTGACAGACCTCACATATAGGCACAGAAGTGTTATCAGAAATATTTAGGTCTTTCTTAAGCACAGATAGAACTTGGTCAGCAGGATGACTAAGCCTATTGTGCCACAACAACTTAGAAACATAAAAGGACATACCCATATTGGATTGACTTATACAATTAGTTTTATTCATATCAAACAGATATAGGCCACCAGATTCACTACCAGTCCCCAGAATTTTCTCCCTTTTCAAGTCCTGAATATAACATTTATTCTCATCAAAACAAACAAACATTCTACTATCTCTGATGAGCTTATTAATAGATAAATGACTAACACAATATCTAGGAACAACCATAACATCATAAAGAATCACATTATTATATAACTTTAAATTTCCAACATGACTGATAGTAGCAAGAGTACCATTAGGGTGACCAACTGTAATTTTAAGCTCAGAAATATCAACAATATTGAACATCCCAACAGTTAAATGTTGGTTTGCCCCAGAATCAATGATCCACCCCATAGTAATAGTAGTGACAGAAAGACTAGAATTGGCATAGAAATACTTGGAAAAGTTTATATTAAACCAGGCATTTCCATTAAAGAATGAAGCCCTACCTACCATATTGGCATGTATGCTTCCAGAAGGTTTATCATTGATCATATTAAGCAGTTTTTGCATCTGATCAGGAGTAAAACCAGAAGAAGAACTAGAAGCAGAGTTATAATTCATTTTAACATCAGAATTAACATTAAAGGTTTGCTTCCCAGTGTTATAATTCCTCTTAAACCCTTGAGGGAATCCAGCAATCTCAAAACATCTATCCATGGTGTGACCAATTTTACCATAATGATTGCATTTCAGGTTTGGATTAGGCCCTCTGTTCATATTACTTGTATAACCTCTGGTGATATTATTATTGTTATTAAATTGTCTTCTATTATTGTTAAAAGTTTTAGCAACAAAAGAAGTAGCATTCTATTTAGATTCAACAACACCAGAGGTCTCAGGAATCCCACTCCTTTGAAATCACATTATAAGCATCTTTGACTTCAGGACGGGGATCTCTTGTTAAAAGAGCACCTTTAATAGGTTGATAACAGTCATCAAGGCCCATTAGAAATTGCATCAACTTCATGAGTTGTTGATGCAATCCCAATTCCTTACTAGCATCACAACTGTACTTAACTTCATAAGTACACTTAGGCAGTTTAGTCAGAGCATCAAATTCTCTCCAAAGAGAGTTAAGTCTATGATAATAATCAGCAACTGAACTACCTCCTTGTTTAACAAAATTATTTTTTGAAGCAGATTATAAACAACAAAACCATCAACTTTATCATATGTTTCATTTAATTCTTTCCAAACAGTAGCAGCATTTTCAGAATATACCAAACCTATATAAACATCTTGCAATACAACATTCATAATCCAAGTCAAAACCATAGCATTACATCTATCCCATTGAGCAGATAATACATCACTTGTAGCATAAGACTCTTTTAAACAAGTACCATCAACAAAGCCATATTTATTCCTAGCTTGCAAAGCTAATTTCATAGCACCAGACCAAGTTCTATAATTTTTAGTACCAAGAAGCTTAAATGGAATAAGAGCAAAATTACTATTATCAATAATTTGCACATGCAAAGAATTACCAACATCCAAATTATTAATAGAATCAACAACATTGAACCATGGTGACATATTAATCAATCAAACAACAAACAAACAAATATGCAGACCAGACAAAGAACAACTAAAACAAATAACAAGATAACCAGAATAAGAACAAAACAGACAATCAAAACAAGAAACTAAAACACTCACACCCAAGATTACTTAGATCTTTGTTAGGAAGACTGGGGTTGGCCAGAGCATGTATCCACAACAGTCAAGCTAGAGGGTCAATGAGCTAACCGAACCCGTTTGCACCTTCTTTAACAAAGAAATGTAAATCTTAACAAAAGAATGACATATAGAGCTATAGAAGCAGCGAAAAACAAATACTAACCACCTGCGCTCTTGATTCACTTAGTCATGAGCTACAAGTAGCAATAACGAACCTAGAAATACCAAGAAAAAGAATCTCCAAATATCCAAATTAGGGTTTCATAACCCTAATTGATCAAGATCACCATAAATCGCCAGATCAATCCAAAAAACAACAATTCTTAACACAACCATTAAGAATAAACCAACAATCAATTAAAACACCACCAAATCAAGAAACCCCCAAATTTTCAATAAACCCTAAAATCAAGAATTATGATTCAGAGCAACCTGGCTTTGATACCATGTAATCAGGATCTAAATCAACTCAAGAACACTAAATATTGCACTCAACCAACCACCCCTTGTGTTATTTTATTTATAGAGAATTACAAGAAGACTACTCCTCAAAGGAGTTATAGCCAAACGATTACAAAGACAATGATTGTTCCCCACTAGGTGGATTCTAATCTTCCTCACTACAAATATCTCTCAACTCTTAACAAAAAACTAAAGATCGAATAAAGAGATCGATCTTTATACTGTAAGACTTAGAGAAATTGATATCCAGACGATATCAAAACTATAACAACAAGAGAACAAGCTTTCATGACTGAACGATTAGGAGAGAAGATAAGAAAGAATAATAAAGAATAAGATTCAAAGATTAAAACCAAAGCCCTAGCTCCTCATGAGCTTATATAGGCATAAAAGAAACCACTAAGCCCTCCAACTTAGGAACTTGACAACTTTAGCACAAAACTTCAAGACAAGTTAAAAAGAACTTTTAGAACTTGACACTTCCAGTCCCTGAACATTAGCCTGCAACTTTAACAGTCACTCAACTATCTTGATGAATTCCATGATGATGGTAATTCTTACATTTTTGTCCCTAATTCAACACTCGTCAAACAAACCATAACCACTCCTAGAACTAAAAGGGGTCAAATGAGCCATAATCCAAACCAAATTTATCAAGATGATCTTTATTATCACATGAAATGATGGGAATTTATTCTTAGCGAGAATGTTTGGTGTGTCTTTGGAAATAAGGATCATGTAAACGCATGTACATCCTACATGCTTTACTTTCTGACAACGGGCTAAAAATTTAATCTAGCTTATTTCATTGCTCATAGGATGAAACATATCAACAATTATGACAACATTCAGCTACCCTATGGTATGCTCTTAATACGCCTATTTAAATATGTTGATCCTACTTTAATAGATCGAATTCCTTATGCTTGTTTAAGGTTTAGTTATATTAGACAAATCTAACACAACTATAGTAAAAGCTTTGTTTGAATGTATTAAAGATTATCTGGAATCTAATCTTTAATATTAAGAATAATTATCAATGAAACAGTAATTCAATGAACATATAATTCAACAAACAAGCTCCAATACTATTAATGATAATAATATGAATACTCTTATAGTATTAGGGTTATAAAGACCTTGAAGCTATAAAAGATACGACTAAGATTGATTTGGTTTTGGTTTTATACGTGTTGGTATATCAATCTCTATGCCTTAGGACCTCCTTTTATACACCAAGGAGTCCTACTTGGATTACAATTCTTTCCCAAGTTATAATATATTTTTCTATAAATAACTAATACATATCATGTAAGCAGTAACTAAACAAACAGTACTAACTTACACTAGCTTAGTAATAAACTTAAACACTAGCGTATAAATTAACATAGATATACTAACTCATAGAATATTTTCTTGAGCAGTAGTAACTCTTAGAGCATTAACATCCAAGTAGTCTGTACTGGCAGTAGTAAATTTCCCAGCAACATTTACTTTTCTACCTAGCAGTAGTAAACTACGTAGTTATATTTTCTTTGAAGTTCATGAGCAGCACTAACTTCACCAGGAGCAGTATTAACATAAACTTGAGTAGCAGTAATTCTAACAGCATCAAGAAGACTTTTAATCCTAACAATCCTCCCCTAAACTTGATATTCTTCTTCAAAATCATCAAGTTTCTTCATTTAAAGCTTCAACACCTGGAGTATGCTTCCAAAAACTTCTTTACTTCTTAAGTTGTTTTTCATGATAGAATTTAAGAAGTGATAAGCCATTTCCTTTCATATTATATTTGAAGCTTTCCTTTTCCAACATCATTGAATGTGTAGGTGGTGTAAAAGGATTCTTCTTCTCTACAACTGTAAATATGCAATAGACGACATTATCAACGATTGTACTCAATAGGGTCATACAACTTTCAACTCTAACAATTTGTATCCTTATTGAGTTCCTCCATTATGCATCTTTCTACAGGTGGTTCAAACTTTATTTTCATATATTCCTTAAACAGATTAATCCATGCTTTCACTGGTCTTGTTGATACATATCTAGCTTGTACAACTTGATAAGTCTTCCAAATATTCCTTGTCATAACTTTTATAGCATGTGATAAAGACCATGTAATTTGAGAATTTCGATCAGTCTTATTATTTTTATAATTGCGTTTCTTTCCTACTTTATGGATATTCCAGTCAACAATCCTTGAAGGACTTAAACAGCCAAAGGGTAAAGCACTCATTGGATACCCTCTTTTGTTAGAAATGTTTTCCATTACACTGTTTATGTATCTTTTGTTTTTCTCTTTTTTTTTTTTTTTATGCTGTTTCTTTATCATCATCCACCTTTTGTTCTTTGACACTCTTCTTATTACCAGCTCTTCTCCTGTTCTCTTTTTCTTTGCGTTTCAACGAACTCTGTTTCTAAAGTCTTCAAATTGTATTTAACCTTTTTGAATGCTCTATCAAACATCTTTTGATTATATTCAAACTCTTTTTAACGTTAATTCTTTACGCTTGTATACTTCCATGTTCTTTAGGTAAGTACACTTATCTTTTTCTGTTGAGCTTTTGTGGTGGTTTGTTTCTTTTCTCTTCTGCTCTTTCAGAGACAAAATGCTTTCTTCTTTTCTATAAGAGTAGTTGAATTTATAAAAAATGTAGCATTCTCTTTTATAGACAACTTCTTGTTCTTGTGCTTGCAATCTTTTAGCCAATTGTTATATCAAATCATTTATATTTGCTGGAATATCATCCCATTTCTTGATCATAAGCAATATTGGCCATCTTTTTTCTTTTTCAGCTTTCTCTCTTGCAAGTCTTTCTTCTTCTCAAAATTCAGTTGGAATTTATAAGTAGTTTCTCATCAAGTTGTATTTGAACTTTCTTTTCATAGGTTTCACAGGTTCTTCTATTATTATCTTTACCTTGTCTTGTGATTGTTTGTGAGTAATTGTTGTTGTTGTTGTTGTTGTCGATTTACTGGCTACTTGAAAAAAACAACCCTTTCACCTTGGGTTGTGAAGTTTTTAATGTTAGTGCTTGAGCCAAGGTTATTTTTCAGTCATTTATTATAAACAATTGTTGTAACAGTTACTAAATTGAGCTGCATCAATACTTCTTCAACAACATTTTCATTTTTTCCCTGCAAGAAAACACCTCCAACCATTTTATACAATTTACATTACAAACATCTAATTATCAGCTATCTTGAACTTTAACTAGGGTAATGTATTCATCTGCATTCAATAGCATTAATTCCTCCTCCAATGTTTGGATGAATCCTCACTAAAATTCTTCTTCATTTATAGAGGAGTCTACCCTAGCTGTCAGACCAAACCTTGTTAAGTCCTCTTCAGCTTATGAGGTTCTTGAACTTCTTGTATTTTCAAGCTTCTTGACCCTCCTTTTCAAACTATCATTTCATTCTGTTGAGTGGTGAATTGTGAGAAATCACATATCTTTATTTTACCTATTAATGGCCCTAAATTGTCAAAATGTGCAAAATATGCTTGTATGTTGTAGTATTTTGTTGTTTGTGATGTTAGGAACGGATAGTTCGCAAAAATTATAAGAAAAAACAGTCAAAACTGGACAAAACACGGAACGGGAACGGATAGAGTGCACAAGAGCCGGAAGTTTTAGCATAAAGGTCATCAAAAAGTCAAACCTTGGGGTCAACCTTTGTCAACTCATAAAAGGAAAAATCCTTAAAATACCCAAAATGCCCTTATTGTTAACTAATTTTCATCGAAAGTCCCTAAACCCTAACACCATTATCTCCTTTTTATTAAAGAGATAACAGTCGTTATCTCTTATAACTATAAAACCATTTAACCAAACCGTGGCATAATCCTTTTTACACCAGGCCTAAGTCAACAACCCAAACCTCCGGGTCAAACAATGTTATAAAAATGAAAAGAAAAGGCGCGGGAAAAGTGTTTTTAAATTCATCATCTCTCTTGTTTTACCCGGCTTCAAAAAACAAAGGGTAAATCCCAATTTGACTAGTAGAATCATATGATTCGAGTACTAAGCCATAGCTCAGCAAAGAAACGTCACCTCAAAAGCTTCTATTGGTCCATTTACACAAAGGGAATGACACGTTGGAAGCAAACAAACACACCAAATGATGGGAAATTTACACTAAATCCAGTGTAAAAGAAACACAAAGGCCTCTGACATAAGGAATGCCACGCTGGCAATACACATCAATCCAACGGATGAAAGATACATTACGGACTGTGTGTTTAGGTAACAAAATGAAGAGTGATGATCAAGGATCATAGGAGCGTGTTAGAAGACCTAGAAGAATCCATTCTCCCCTATAAATACAAGGCCTCATCACTCACAAGAGGATCTTCTTTTTCTTTTTTAGTTTTTAGTAGCTTAATGTTTAGCTTATTTTCATGTAATTTTCAGCTTATTATTGTTTTTAGCTAATTGTAATTTCTTTTTCAACACTTTGTACTCAATTTAGTTATTAATAAAACTTTGTCTTTCATTTAAACTCTTTTGTCAAAATTCTGATTTCACTTTTATGCAAAATAATGGTTAATTAAGCTCTATTACTGTTTCATAAGCTCATATTACTTTAAGCTACTAAAAGCTCTCTCAGATACTTGAATTCTAAATGGAATTGGATGGCTGCTTATAGAATTCAAGTGATAATAGTGCTTGAGGGTCAAGCTTTAGGTGTAGAATAGGTATTTGGTGATAAGCTTAAGATATAAGCTTAATCAGCTTATATAAACTCTATAAATAGCAGACACCCCTGTTTAGCTGAGGTGTGAGGTACACTTCTCTTTAAATTTTTAGTTCTACCTTATTTTGCATTTGTTAGCTTATTCCTTCATATTAGCTTAAAAAATGCTTATTATTTGCTTATTTCTGTTTAAACCTGCTTATTAATGTTTTTTATAGTTGTTAGATGCTTATTGTGCTTAATGTTATAGTTTAAATCTTAGTTTGCATAATTTTGCTATAAAACAGTTAAAAAACCAAAAATAGTAGCATAGTGTCTTAGCTTATTGTTCTGGCTTATTTGATGGTTTAAAGTAGTTCATTAGGGTTGTTATAAGTTATTTATAATCTGGTCATAAGGCTTTGTTCATTAAAAATCAGGTTTAAAAGTTTAAAAATGTTGTTTTCTTACTTAAAGGGGTGTTTGGTTTAACCTTTTTAATGGGTCAAAATGGATCAAATTTTGTTTTGAGTTATTAAGTGAGTTTTAATTAGTTAAAAATAGTAGTAAAAATCAACTTGTGTTAGTATTTAAGCTGTTAATTTCAAATTCATAGCTTATAAAACCTCATGTTTGAATCTGTCATAGTCTTGACAAAATTTGGTGTTCTTGTTGAATGATTAAGTGATTTGTTAGTTTGAATGCAAATTTTGTGTTGTTTGAGTCTTAAATCAAATTAGCACCCACGCTTGAAAGGCCTGCAAGATTGGTTTGTGTTTTACCATTTCTGTCAACAAGTTTGCAAAGTATAAAAAAAGTAAAGAAACAACTTTTTCATTTGATCATTGTGGCTTATTCATGATTTCAAAATGTGTTTTGATTATTGGTACATGTTCTTTGAGTTCCATATTTAATCTATTTGAATGAAAAAAGTTTTCGAATTGTTGAAAAATGAACAAAAAGCTTTTTCATTAAGCTTTTTAAGGGCTTATTTTTGTTTCAAACTCCTTTTTGATTAATGATTATTGTAGCTTATTGTTAGAGCTTTTCAGTGGTATAACTCATTAAGCCATAAGGATCCATCTTTGAGCTTATTTTTAAGCACAAAAGTGCCCCCTTGCTGTTTGTATGCAGTTTTTGGCTTAAGTGAAATTTGGCTTATTTATGCTTATCTGCTTATTTTCCTAGCTTAATTTAGGGTTAGTATAGCTTATTAGGTTAGTTTAAGTCAATGTTAGCTTATTTCCTTTAGAGTAGAGCTTATTTGAGCTTATTTGCTATTTAGCTTAAAAATTCTAAGTGTTTTAGCTTTTTAAGTATTCTGCCTTCTTTAGCTTAATATAGTTGCTTATTTTTGATCATTTATGCTTATTAGGGGTAGTTAGGTATCTGTTATAGCTTATTTGTCATTTTCATTAGCTTATTTGATCATAAAAAGCTTAACAGATAGGCCATTTTAGCCTTTTAGTATATAAGCAAACTGTCACCCTTTTTAGCTTATTCTAGAGCTTATTCGTTGTTTATAAAAAAGGTGTCTTTGTAAAAAGTGCTTATTTTTAAGTGTTCTTAAAAGTTGTAAAAAAATAGCAAAAATAAAAATACTTGGGATAGTGGGAAGCCTCGGGTGAGCAAGACTCGAACCCGGGACCACTACCACCATCAACCAAGCGTTTTAGCCCAACACACTCAACCATTGTGCTACAATAGCTCATCCGGTAAAGTTTTGCAAAATTAATCATATAACACCTTTTTGAGCCCAATAAGCCCAAGCCACTTCGTGGCTTATTAGGGGTTTTTTTTAGAGCTTATTAGATAAGCTGAGTGGACCAGATTAATTTTCCTAGAAACTTTACATCATTTAGGACTTTTCCTGTTTTTTTAGAATTTTTCATTAATATTTGTTATTTTCAATCATTTTCCGTAGATTAAATTTTTAGAAAGTAATTTAAAAATAGTAAATTAATTCAGAAAATTACAAAAAAATAGTTTTTAGTTTTAGAATAAATATTTTTAGGTTTACAAGCATTAAAATCTTTTTTTTATCACTTTTAGATATTTATTTTGATTTTTAGCTTTTAAAATTAGTTTTATAATATAGATTTTTATTATAAAAAGTAGTTAAAATAGTTTTCTTAATTTTTTATCATATTTTAGACTTTTCTAAAGTAGAAAATCATTTTTTGGAATTTTTAGGGGTTAATTTGCTATTTTCTAGGATTTTTAATAGATTAAATTAGTTTTTAATTCATAAAAAATATTAAAAAGCCAAAAAAAATATAAATCTTTTTTAGAAAATTTTCTTTTGTCATATTTGAGGTTTGCATGCATTAAAATCTTTTGTAGGTTTTTATTTTGAATTAGTTGATAATTTAGCGCGTTTTTAGGATCCCGGTTTTGCATTTTTAGTTAAATTAGTGTTCCCTTAGTTAATTTTAGTGTAAATTGCCTTAATTTTCCTGTAGTTTTAGAAAATCAAATATCAATCTTGTTCCATTCAAGCATCAATTCTCTAAACGACTCTCGATTTTCAATTGCATTCCTCGTTGGGGATAACGACCCGGGAATCATACTCCCGGATTACTATAATTGTGATTTTTTTGATTCTCACCTTCCTATTTTTATATATTATATAAGTATTTTATATTTATATATTATATATTTTAAAAAGGTGTAGATCAAAACGTGATCACAAAGCATATCCACAAATGACACAGTAAAGGTTAGGGGTTTTTTCTTACCATTTGTTTGCCACTAATAGTGGTTATAACAATTCACTTGCACCAGTCTCTATCAACTGAATCTAAATATGGAAAATTTGGATATAATTATTTCGATAATAGTTTATTATGGCGGATTATTTTTGGCAACTCTGAACCAAAAAAACTTACTTTTAAAGGGTGTTCGGCCTTCTGTGTACTGCACTTTTAAATGGGTGTTTGTGTATGCTTGCTGCTGTTTTTAGGGGTGTTTGGGTGTGTCGCAAAACTAAAATCTACATGTTTGAAGCCACTTACACGTACACCACTATTCAGTAAGACCCTCACTACGATGAATTACTAGAATGCATCACTAAATACATGATAGAGTCACCACATATATGAGCTATTGAGCTGTTATCAACAAAGTAACAACACTTTTATTTTGCCCACACACGCATCGATCCCTCTTAAAAGTTCTGATGATAGCAGAAAAAGTAGTTTACGTAAGTTAACAATACATTACAAACACATCCCGAGCAAACTAACTTACACCAAATTCCGTATATATATTGACAGTGTAAAAGTGTAGAACCAATGCATACCAGAGGGTCATCCTAAGAAAGTGTAGAAGTGTAGAACAATGTGTGAGCTTTGCTTAGTTGCTTTACAAAAAATGTAAGTTCTAGCCATATGGTCCACATTTTTTTGGTTTATTTACTAATAGTATGCAACTATTTTTCTTTTGAAGTATTGTTCTCAGAAATGAATATAGTATTTCTACTGATTTGCAGACACCAGAGCTCCAATAGAATAAAGCAATACACCATTTCCGGATACGCATTTGCAAAGATGAGGCTCACACATCTGTTGAGCCTGTATTGTTCATGCTGATAAGCGGCCGCTAGCAACTTGACAAAAAATGGACCTGACACACATGATTCACTTGATACAGGGGAATCCAACGACTCATCTTCATTAATTTAGACTTTAGATAACCTTCCTACTTAGATTGATGAAATTGAAATTCAATCTATTTATCTAACTAAATTTATATTGTGAATTACATTGTCTATCTTAGCTACATTTAGTAAAAAACGCACTATATGAAATGCTACAAACATCCCGCAGCACCGCGCGGGTAACAAAACCTTGTTAACAACTATAGTTCAACAAAGAACATAAATATCTTAAAGTAAGTTACGTAGAGTAACATGTGTAGCAACATCTTGCAATTTTTTTATTAGTTTTTATAATTTAAGAGTATGTTATTTTGAAATATTAAGTTTATTTTTTATTATAGTGCCTTTCATACGTAATTTAACTTTATGTATATATATTTTTATGTCAATTTACATCTGATTTGTTTTGCATAACTGCATTCCCAATAGTGATGGAAAAGATATGATATTTACTACGATCGAGCAACATCGAAATTACAAACCACTTTTTGAACTTCAAAATGTTCGTGGCTATGTAAAAAATGTCTCAAAAAATATCTAATGAGATGAAACGAATCTGAAATAATATTGCTACATCAATATGAAATGCACGTCGTCAATGACTATTACAAATATGTTGTCTCAAATCACTATGATTATTATTACTCCCTCCGTCCTAAAATTATAGTCCACGTTTCCTTTTTGGGATGTTCCAATTTAATTGTCCACTACTAAAAATAGATAGGAAAGTTTGATCAAGTTTACCGTATCACCCTTACTTGAAATTATAATTACAAACTTTAAAGAATACTTTAATTAATTAGCTAAGGGTAAAACTGTCATTCTGCTAAAAAGTAAGAAAGAGAAAGCTGTAATAAATGCACTTTTCTTAAATTGTGTGTTTTTTGTCGGGGGATAATAATTTTGGGACGGAGGGAGTAATATAATGAGTTTATCATGTTTATCTTTTGCATTTATTTACAATTATAGATATGTCTTTTTATGTTATTTTACATCTTATAATTACAGTCAACAACTAATTTACTAAACACTTTATTGAGAAAAAAAACACAGCTTTGTAGCTCATGTTAATAGCTTTACAGTTTACAGCTTACAGCTAGTTTTGCCAAACATACCCATGTCTACATTGACTGCTACTTACACGCGTAAATTATTCCATGACTAGGTCAAACTTCTTATACACAAGTAACAGGCTGAAACATGTTTATCAGGTTTAGCATAAAGATTGTATGGCTAGTGGTGTATGTTTGAAATTGCTGGCTGGTTAGATATTATTTGCCTAGAGTCTCCTTAGCTACTATTTATGTATTGATACTCCATGGATTCACCACTTCGTATATTTATAATTCTTGTGGTAGTAATGTTCCGAGTGTCGTTCATTGTGGCTAGGGTCGTCTCGTAAAGTTTGGTGGCCGCGTGCCACGTCGATATAAGAGGCCCCCGAAACTTATTTTTTTTAGAAACAACACTCTATTGAAGATGTAAAATTGATTGTAAGTACTTTTATCTATGAAACATAGTTTTTTTCTTTAGTAAATTTTTGAGTGAGTTTTTATGATTAAAAGAAAATTCGATCTTCAAAATATGATGATAGTGTGAATATAGAATCAACAAATGATCATGAAAAAGTAGCAATTCTTTATCAAGTGGACTATTTGTTTAGTTATAATATTGGATTATACATGTAAATTTGAGGCCTTTTAGTTTGGTGGGCCCTGTGTTATTGCACCAGCTCCACATGCTTTGGGCCGTCCTTGATTGTGGCATTATTGTGTACACTGTTTGGTTTGCAAGGTCGGTGCGGCCACAGTAATTGGGATGGTGGTGAAGGTGGTCACTACGTAGGTGGGGATGGTTGAGGTTTTGATGGAGATGGCGGTGGAGGAGGGGCCGGTGGAGATGGCGGAGATGGTGGTTATGGTGGTGGCGCAGGAAGTGGTGGTGGTGGCGGTGAAGGTGGAGGTGGTGGTTGTGATTGATTGTGTATTGATCTATAATCATCACACATGTTCACCATGCATGCAAATTATATAAAACCTTAAAAAGGATATGTTTGGAGTTTCGTCTTTTTTGTCATATGGTGATTCTTTTTTAATTCTTTTGTATGGTTATATGTATTTTGTATGGTTATATGTATTTGTTTATTTGTTAGTCAAATTTTAGCATTCGTTCAACATTTGATCTGTACTTATATACTCCCTCCGTCTCATATTAAGTGTCCATAATACAATCTTTGCGGTTTTTTTTCATCAAGTTTGACCATAAATATTTATATATGTGTTATGTAATACTTAATGAAAATTATACCAATGAATGATACATTCAAAACTCCATCAATTCATATATTTTACATCAAGTAACATATAACATAACAAGAGATAATTATGGTCAAAGATGAAGAAAAAAGACTTGAAAAAGTCAAGCCGGACACTTAACGTGGGACGGAGGTAGTATATTTTATTTGTTATATATCATTATGAAATAATAGACATATCGTGACAAACTGTTTAATTAATTCCGTTCCACGTTAAAAGTGTTTGTAATAACCATGTGGTTACTATCTAAAAAAACAATAGTTGTCTTTTAGTCTACTGGGAGATATGATTGGTTCACCTAGAAGAAAACTTATGTATAAACTTATGCATGTACATAAATATTTACTACTTTCGTCTCAAAATTATAGTTTATGTTCCTTTTTTTTATTGTCCCAAATTAATTCTTCACTTTCAAAACCATCACCATCACCACTGTCTCCGCCATATCCACCCCCACCTCCGTTACCACCATCACCACCGCCTCCGCCATCTCCACCCCCACCTCCACCGCCATCTCCATCAAAACCTCCACCATCTCCATCTGCGAAGTGAACACCTTCACCACCATCCCAATTACTGTGGCCGCGCCGACCTTGCAAACCAAACAGATTACACACTAACGCCACAATGAACGACACCGAGAACATTGCTACCACAAGAATTATAAATATACGAAGTGGAGAATCCATTGAATATAAATACGTAAATAGTAGTTAGCCAACTTAATCATATATATACCAGCCATATAATCTTTATGCTAAACCTTATAAACCTGTTGTGTATAAGAAGTTTGATCCAGTCATGGAATAATTTACGCGTGTGAGTGGCAGTACATGGTTTGTAATTTCTAGATTTTGAAAAGTCGTGGAATCAATTACGTGCAGTATTTGAGTAGCAATCATATTGTTTGATTATTCACTAATTAAGAAAAATATTTTCCTATTATATGTAGAAATATTGAATTGGTTAAAAAAATTGTTTTCATAAGTTTATACTCTTGTAAAAAAATATATATTTTTTTTTGAAAATGGTAAACTTGTATTACTATATATATCAATTGAGATGTCATGCTACAGTGCTTCGAGGAATAATGCCGGGCCATAGTGATTTTTTTGGGCTCCCATTTTTTAGGCCGGCCCATTTGCTTTTTTTTTCGAGCTACAGTTTTTGGGTTGGCCCATTTGGTTTTTTTTTCTTTTTTACTTAGTCAAGATTTATAGCACGAGTATAATAATGCGGAACATACAAGTACGCAATATAAAAAACATCGAATACTAGTCAGCCCTGTTGCAACGCACGTGCACATTCTTACTCAATATTCGTTCAAAATCAATTAAAAAATATTTATGGCCCGCCTCGGGCCGACCCATTTGTTTTTTTTTCCTTTTTTACTTAGTCAACATTTATGGCGCGAGTATAATAACGTAGAACATACAAGCAGGCAATATAAAAAAACACGCCGAATACAAGAAAGAAAAAGCTAAAAATAATAAAAATAATAAAAAAAGCTAAAAAAATAAATAAGTGTTCATACCAATTAAAAAAAACCCCTGCCCCGCAGTAACTAGAAAAAAACCCGTCCCGCAGCAACGCGCGGTGCCTTTGCTTGTTAATTATCAAATGATTACATCAAATATATGAAAGGAATAGACAAACCTATTCCTTTATTCACAACCAATACAGAAACTAACAATACAACTAAAAGCTCTCAGACTTATACTATCTCTCGTAAAAAAAAATTAACATGAGTAGTTGATGATTTTTAGTAAAATTATCTCCTTTATGGCGCAAATATAATTGTTTGCATATCAAGTGAGAATTGAACATGAAAATTTTCACATTTTACGAATTTATCATTAGGTCACCATCTGATGGGTTTCAAAAATACATATAAGCCACAAATGAGTAGATAAAGCGTCACAAAAATGAGTGGATAAAGCGTTACAAAAATGAGTGGATAAAGCGTTACAAAAATTATCAATCTTCTATATTTAATTTAATAAAAAAATTATCAATCCTCTATATATAAATATAAAATATATATTAACATTGATTAGTTTCTAAATATAAAATTTAAAATTAACATTTATATTTAGAAACTAATCAATGTTAATTTTATATTTTAAAACTAATCAATGTTAATCCACCGGTTAATTTTATATTTAGAAACTAATCAATGTTAATTTTCTATTTGGAAACTAATCAATGTTAATTTTATATTTGGAAACTAATCAATGTTAATCCACCGGGTCAAACCGTGTATATTTGGTTACCCCGCTGCATTGCGCGGGTAACCTTCTAGTGGCCATTAACGTTAATTGAACTTTCCATGACACTTGTATACAAGTCTATATATATTGCTGAATATTCACACAGATAATTGATTCCATGACTAGGTCAAACTTCATACACATATAAAGTGAAACCATAAACAACCTCCAGATACACAAATAGCTAATACTGCCATGGCTCGGTTGATTAGTCTTGATAGCGGCCAAAGAGGAGGAATTTTCAAGTTTGAAGGCTCACATATCGTGTTCATGTTATGCATGATTGTAGTCTCTATGTCTATTTTGTCAATGATCATCTTTGCTTGTGGTGATTCTAATGAACCTAGATCCCGTAAAAAACGTCGTCGACGTGGAGGTGATGGTGGTGGAGTTGATGATGGTGGAGGTGATGCTGGTGGAGGTGCTGGTTGTGGCGGAGGTGATGCTAGTGGAGGTGCTGGTTGTGGCGGAGGTCATGCTGGCGGAGGTCATGCTGGTTGTGGCGGAGGTGGAGGAGGTGGAGGAGGTGGCTTTTTATAGAAGAAGATTGAATATTGCAGGTTTATTGATGTAGAATGTGTATATCCACTAATAAGAAACTTGTTATTGTTATCATTATTAAGAAACTTTGTATTGTTTCGTTTCGGTTCTATATACTTTTTCTGTTTTTATATATATGTTAATGTTTTTAGTGAGCCAAACTTTTCGCAGAAGCAAGTTTAATAATATATCTATACTATCTATAAAGCATTTCACTACAAATCTTGAAACTGAAAACTGAAAACTTAAATCTTTTTGGAATGGTTGAATGTGACATATATTGAACCAGTGAAGGTTTACATACATGGCTGGTTTTGGTATGATGAGTTGACATAATTTTCCAGGGTATTGGACTAATATTTATGGAATCTTACCCATATCATGTTTGTATTTAAAGAAGTGTGAAATCAGTAACATATATGCTGGACTTTGAAAATCTAATTATGGCAAGTTCAATATGTTACTGGTTAATTTGGAAACTATCTATCATATATTGTGAATGAGAAGATTTGGGTGATTAGAGCTCTAATTCATGAAAGGTCATTCTGTAATATTCTGTCACACCCAAATCACGCATAATGTCATTAATCATCATATTTCTTCACGTATAAAATGAGATCTCTTATTCACAAATCACCACACCATCACCACGTATAGCCTTTCGATTACAAATTGGTTCTGGGTTCTCCTGCTATTGATTTGATCCCGGGAGTTGTTGTTTCGATCTCAAGAGTTCACTATCGTTATGATATGAGTTTTATATGCTTACATCACTATGCTAGAATCGGTATGTTTTCCCTTGTTGTCGATACATGCAGGTCAAGTGACGGGTTGAAACGGTTAATTTTGTGCAGGTCGGGTTGGGTTGACTTGAGACATTTTCATCCAAGACATTTGCACTTTTTGTTTTTATGTAGAGTTAGTATGTCAAATATGATCATAAAAATTGCGTTCTGTTAATAATAAATTGGTTTATAAAGTAATTTTTAGGAGTTTATATTCTTTTTTTGCATTTGATATGTAGAGATAAAATTTGACATGAATGGATATAAATGGGAAGTAATCTGGTTTGTTGTGCAGGTTATTCTAGTCCTCGCGTATGAGACTATGATAAACTATGGTAATTCTGTAATGTCGTCACGTAAAAGTGAATTCCCAACAAATATATTGCATATGTTTGCTTCCGTCTATATAAAATATTTTTCAGCACTACCACAGATTTTGAATTAGAGCCACCTTAGTAGAGGCCGGTTATAGTGAAAAATGGGCTTTAAAGTGGTTCCGTGTTCTAAAAAAGGGTCTGCAGCGGTGTGCAGCCACGTTTTGTTTTACAAAACCGGGTTTTGTGTGGCTCATAAACCACTGTGTGTGTATGTGCCTGAGTAGGATTTTGAGGCCAAAATTGAAGCCTTCGTTGGTGTTGCGGGAGCACAGTGAGATAAAGCCTATCAGTCCAATCAAGAGTTTGGTTATCTGAGAGAACCATTTCATTTCCATACCCTTGAACATCATTTTGTTCTTTCAAGCATTTCTTCTTCTCATCTGCTGGTAATTTGAAGAAGAGTTTGCTGATTTCACGAACTTCTTCCAGAAACGAACTTTCGATCCCATGGTTAATAACCTGAAACAATGCGATCACACTTTACCAAAATGTATAAGAATTTGTTGTGCGTATCAAGTTTTACCTTTCAAAAGTACAAACAAAATTTCACTTTTATTCTAAGGACTACAATACCACATCTGTATATAACACACTACTAATAAACGAACCTAGCTAGGAATACATGCAAAATAAAAAACTCAAAAAACCTGAAAGCAGCCCAAAGTAGCAGCTGATTTAAGCTTATCGAGCTCCGACTGAGATAAATTTAATAAGCTAAAATCAATAACAGGAATAGCTGCAGCAGTAATCACATGGGCAGCGTTGCGAACATTGTTAGCACCATATTCTTCGTCTTGTTTACGGAAATATATTTCTGGAGGCTGATCACCGTTTTCCGCTATTTCTTGTGCATGTTTCATCATGGTGTAGGCAGAATTCTGAATGATATAATTAACTGGAATTGAAGCTAAGGATATTTATAGTGATTTGTGTGTGAGACAGTTACTAGAGAAAAGAAAATAGCCTTTTATGGACCAATTGACAACTAGTTAGTATAAAGTAGCGTGAAAGTAAAAGTGATAGATTAACAACTTTAAATTCATATTATTCATCTACCCTACACATAGCTTATAGTTAAGAGTAAACTGCAAAATACATCCCTGTGGTTTCATGTTTCTCACGAAATACATCCCTGATCGAAACTATTAGCAGTTTACACCACTCGTTAGGCAAACGTTTGCCGAAATACATCCCCGAGGACGAACGATGCAAATATTTTTCCGTTATCTTCTCACGAGGGATGTATTGTGTAAAAAAACCACAGGGATGTATTTCGAAAAAAATATTTATACTCGGAATTTTTTTTTTAATTTTTTATAAAATAAAAATTTTATACATCGAAATTTTTTATAAAAGTATTCTTAGAAAATTTTTATAAAAATTTTATATTTCGAAAATAATATTTCGTTAGAAATTTTTATAAAATAAAAATTTTATACTTCGAAATTTTTTATAAAAGTATTCGAAAATTTTTATAAATTTTTTAATAAAATTTTATACTTCGAAAAAAATATGTTTTTTAAAAATTCTTATAAAATAAAAATTTTATACTTCGAAAAAGTTTATAAAAGTATTCTTCGAAATTTTTTATAAAATTTAGACTTCTAAAAAAATTAAAAAAATTTTTATAGTTTCCGATAAATTTTTATAAAATTTTAACGAAAATTTTTATAAAAGTATTCTTCGAAAATTTTTATAAAAATTTTATATTTCGAAAAAAATATTTCGTTAGAAATTTTTATAAAATAAAAATTTTATACTTCAAAATTTTTTATAAAAGTATTCGAAAATTTTTATAAATTTTTTTATTAAATTTTATACTTCGAAAAAAATATGTTTTTTAAAAATTCTTATAAAATAAAAATTTTATACTTCGAAAAAGTTTATAAAAGTATTCTTCGAAAATTTTTATAAAATTTTATAAAAATTTTATACTTCGAAAAAATTTATAAAATTTTAAAGTTCGAAATTTTTTATAAGATTTTATCCTTTTTTTTCGAAGTAAAAATTTTTTATAAATTTTTCGAAGTATATAATTTGAGTAAACTGCAAAGTTTTTTATAAAAACTTTAAAACTTTTATAAATTTTTCGAAGTATGTAATTTACTCTTTAAAAATTTAAAAAACAAAAAAAATTAAAAAACAAAAAAATTAAAAAATATATTTTCAAAATACATCCCTGTGGTTTTTTTACACAATACATCCCTCGTGAGAAGATAACGGAAAAATATTTGCATCGTTCGTCCTCGGGGATGTATTTCGGCAAACGTTTGCCTAACGAGTGGTGTAAACTGCTAATAGTTTCGATCAGGGATGTATTTCGTGAGAAACATGAAACCACAAGGATGTATTTTGCAGTTTACTCTATAGTTAATGTTCAAATAGTCAGTTGATGGTTATATATCATCAAGCACCTAGAAGACATGCTCAACTTTTGATTATTGGTGCGTCACAAAACTAAAACGTGCGTGTTGTAATATACAGGTATCAAGCTCAAAATTGTTACGTAGTAGTAATACCTAAGCCGGTAAACAAAATGAGGTACGTTTTTCTGTTTAATTTATTTAGAGATGATGAGAGTCTGACTCATATGTATATATAAACGAGGTTCGTCACCCGCGCGTTGCCGCGGAGCACGCGAGACTATTTTTGCAACGGATCGATAACATCGAATATTATTTGTCAGTTGTTGGGACTCACCATGCAACGACCCAATAGTTTCAAAGACTATTTCCGTAAATATTTTCAAACATATATTAAACTTCAACATTTTTATAAAATCGTACGCATGTCAGAAGCATTGCAATATTAGGGTCGTTTTGTTCGCATTTCGACGATCTTTTCACTGACATTTTTTTTTCTCGAATATCGATAGAAATGCGCTCCAGATTTGATAAATAAAGTTTGTTATATAAAAAAGCTGTTGATAGGTTAAAGTTCAAGGTCGAGTTTGTAACGTCTAACATACTTCAGGGTGCGTTTTGTAAATTGTTTGGTTAAAATATATATATATTAAACTTCAACATTTTTTTATAAAATCGTACGCATGTCAGAAGCATTGTAATATTGGGCGTGTTCCGTTCGCAATTCGACAATCTTTTCAGTGACACTTTTTTCTGAATGAATCGATAGATATGCGCTTCATATTTGACGAATAAAGTTTGTTATATAAAAAAAGTCGTAAATAGGTTAAAGTTCATTGTGCGTTTTGAAAATCGTTTTTTAAATATATACATTAAACTTCAACAATTTTTATAAAATCGTACGCATGTCAGAAGCATTGCAATATTGGGCTAGTTTTGTCCGCAATTCGACGATCTTTTCAGTGCCATTTTTTCCGAATGAATCGATAGATATGCGCTCCATATTTGATAAATAAAGTTTGTTATATAAAAAAATCGTAAATAGGTTAAAGTTAAAGGTGCGTTTTGAAAATATATACTTTTTTTTACCTCGATAGTCATGCAATGAGAAATATTTTAGGGTCAATGTCATAAAATACCTACGAAGTTTTAAAATTGTCCCGACTTCAACAACGAACTAAATTTCGTACTGTCTAGACCAACGAACTTGTTTATTATGTGACAATATGACCAATATGACCGGCTACATTTTCCATGTCATTTTTTTTATTTTTTTTATTCCACATCACCCTCACCCATTTCTCCTCCATCACCACCACCATTTTTCTTTGGGTCAATATCATAAAATACCTACGAAGTTTCAAAATTGTACTGACTTCACCAATGAACTAAATTTCGTACTGTCTAGACCAACGAATGAACTCACTTGCGGTTGTGTTATATTTTGGTTGCTGGTCTCATTATTATTGTTGTTGTTGTTGTTGTTGTGTTGGAAACAAGTTGATGCAGCTATTATGAATATTATCACGTTAATAATAACGTAGAGATAAGGTGGTTTAAGCAATGAAATAATGACCGAACAGATAACTGGTAAATCAAATGGAGGTCAAATGGAAGAAGGTTGATTAATTTTCAACCATTTGGATTGATGTGTTTCAATGTCAAGCAACTTTTTAGGTTGATTAAAGATGATGATATGCTTGCGCTATTTTAGTTAGGGTTCTCGGCTGGTGGCTATGGGGTATCATAGGATGTGGGTTCATGTAGATGGGTCGGGTCGGGTTGGAGGGAGGATGGATCCGGAGGTGTAGGTGTAGGTGAAGAAGATGTCGTTGCATGAGGCGGAGGGTGGTGGTGGTGGTTGGGCAGTGGTGAGGGTGAAGAGTGTGGTGATGAGAGAGAGTATGAAATGGGTGTGAAAGATGAGAAATTTGGAAGATGAGAGGATTGAGGATTAGTTTTGCCTTTTTATGGGTGGAAAACATTGACGATAATAATATACTATCTCCGTCCCACGTTAAGTGTCCAATTTGACATTTTCAAGTCTTTTTTCTTCATCTTTGACCTTAATTATTTCTTTTTATGTTATATGATACTTGATGCAAAATATATGAATTGATAGAGTTTTGAATGTATTTTTCATTGGTATAATTTTCATTAAGTATTATATAACACAAACACAAATATTTACAGTCAAAGTTGATGAAAAAAGACCTCAAACATTCCATTGTGGACACTTAATATGGGACGGATGAAGTACATATTTATGATATGGGTGATATCAGAACAATATTTGAAAGTTCGTTGGTCTAGGCATGACGAAAATTAGTTTGTTGGTCAAGTCGGGACAATTTTGAAAGTTTATAGGTATTTTATGGCTTTTACCCTTAATTAATTTATAAAAAAAAAACCGGTCCAGCGTGGAAGGTAACTGCCACGTGTCAGTCAAAATTTATGATATGGGTGATATTAGAACAATATTTGAAAGTTCGTTGGTGTAGGTAGGACGAAATTTAGTTCGTTGGTGAAGTCGGGACAATTTTGAAACTTCGTAGGTATTTTATGACATTGACCCTTAATTAAGATGGGATAGTTGGATTCAACACCCATATTTGATTTCTTTGTAATTGTCTAGCTTCTTGCTAGTGTTTCTAATAAAGTTGTCGTTAAAAAAAAAAGTAGATATTATATGGTGGTTGACATTTATTCTTCTTGATATATATGCAAGATTATAACCTTCAAATTTATTAGCTAGAAGGAATTAATTGATTCTTACAACAACTGATTATATACTAGTATATATGAACTCCATGAGCTAGAAGAGATACGGCATTATTTTCTTAGCAAGAAATTTATCTAGAAACCGAAACCATTAAGATGCATGGAGCTAGGAGAATCAACCAAGTTAATTGTTAGCCATTGGTCAACTACTCGGTCTAGCTAGGTCACTCTAGCTATCATCTGAATGGAGTTACCTACAGGCTGGTTCAATAAGAAAAAAAAAATCTGATATATTGCCCTGTTGGTTTATTTCACCGGAATGGCAAAATGAAGAATAAATTCATCCCTTGCAAGCAATAAACCATGTTCATACTATAATGCCATTAATTAGCATCATCATTGATCAACTTCCATCACTGTGTCATCGATCAGCGCCATTGAAGTCCATGGTAAGTCTTTTTCTTATGCATGCAGCAAGCTAGCTAGGTATAGTAGGCATCATAATCATAATCAATCATATCACAAAACTGATATTCTCTAAAATTAATAGATTAGAAAGAACCTCATTACTTTCCTATCTTATCTCTATTTATATAAACCCCAAACTTACATTACCGCTATTCCTAAAATCCCCGAATGTGCTTTGACAGGTGTAAGGAATGATTTATGCATCACCCTGATGACAAATCCCAGCACACCCGCGAGTAATATGCATGAACCCACAAACAAACAGTGTTATGATAGATCATCTTGATGATCGATAACACTGCTTGTTCTTGGGTTCATATTACTCGGTGTGCTAGGAATTGTCTTGGGGTGATGCATAAATCTTTAAATACACCGGTCAAAGCACATGCGACGATTTTAGGCATAGCGATGGGTTTGTTTACTGCTTGTCCTCATGGAATATTTCTCTTCTTGTGCGATACAGATGCAACCGAAGATCATTCCTTAAAAGTTCTAGGAAGGGCATGTATTTCATTGCTTTATATAT
>BQNB010074863.1:0-31650 GCA_026074375.1 Tanacetum coccineum | reverse complement strand
TCTCCCTTGGTGGCTTTGTTGTTTAACCGATTATAGAACCAAAAGGAGGGACAAGGTTGTGACAAAAGTGGTGTTTTGATCCTTTAGATAACAGATATGATTGTTTATTGATGTTAGTGGAGGTGTTAGATTTAATTTCAAGTAGTATTATGAATGTGTACATGATATTTCGGTTAGATCTAATTTGGTGAAGTGTTTTATGAGATTTTTGGGTATTATAGGTATTTAATGGGTATTTGTTGAAGTATATATGGGTTTATGGTTTGCCATGCATGCAAAAGTGTAGTTTTATTGCGTTACGTGAACGTTTTAGGTAACCAATAAAAATAGAAAGTGTAGAGTTATAAATTATCACCCTAATAACTTTATAACACTTGACGTAAACTTTTATTTGTTTAATGCCCGTTTAAGTTAAACGTTGATTTTTAGCTTACGCGATTTAACTATGCGATTTAAATGAAAAGTGAACGCGTAAAAGCCTAAAAATAAATAAAGGAATAATTTAAGTCGTAAAATGACCAGAAAATGTGAAATGTTACAGTCTCCCCGTGTTAAAAGAATTGCGTCCCACAATTCAGTTCGAGTTGCCTTCCGGAATAGTGTTGATGAAGAGGTTTATATACTTGTCTTAATCCTCCTAATATGTGCTAAGTAAAAATTTCTATCTTAATATAGAACCTCATTGGTACGAGTCGAAATCCTTTGATGGCGGTTAACTTTGTCGGCGGGTCGTCCTTCGAGAATGAAAGTAGAAAATTTGATTTTTGACAAACGTTTTTTTTTTCTTTTTTTAGGGTGACTACTTCTCGGCATGGCATGGTACTTTACTGAATTATACATAGGTGATCAGGCTATGTATATTTGAGGGCTAACAATGCTATGCGAATTTTTGTCAAAATAGTGTTATGATTTCATAATATTTGTGAGAGTAGTTTGCATAAATAGTTAGAGAATTAAAGTAACTTTGACGAAACTTTCACAATACATAGATTTGATAGATAATTGAAATGGTTCAGTACAACAAAAATGAAAAAGGGTACAACGGAATTTTAAAAGAGTACAACGGAAATTTCTAAAGAAATGTAGCCTATGGTAGTTCCAACTTAGGGTTCACTAGTCGAGGCGAGGAAGTCTTCCTCCTGAGCTTCGATCTCATCTTCAATGTTGTTAGGGTCTTGGTCGGTTTCTTCTCCTCCCAAAGCATACACCACTCCATGTGCTTTAGTATCTTCAGCTTGGTTTCCATGATTTCGATTCCTTAGCTCCGGGCAATCACTCCTGTAGTGCCCTTGATTTCCACATTCATAGCAAGTGATGGTCCTTTGATTGTTAGCAGTAGTAGGATTCCAACAATCCCTTGTCAAATGGCCGACTTTCTTGCAGTTCGCGCACTTTACAGTGCACGGGCCATTGTGGTGAAACTTGCACTTGTTGCACAATGGAAGAGTTCCAACATACTCCTTCCTTTCACCAGTCCCAGCGGCGTAAGCTTGAGCCACATTCTGCCTCTTGGGAAGTTGTTGTTGAGCTTGGTTGTTGTTATCAAATTTCCTCTTGTTTTCAGCTTGCCTCTCAGCATAGGCACGAACCTTCTGGTCCATCAAATCATTTGCTAGCTCGATTGCTTCTTGCATTGTCTTTGGCCTAGCCGACATCACATTACCTTGAATCATGTCGGGAAGTCCACCGACATACTTCTCCACCTCATCAGATTCCTCGGGAAACATTCTCCCGCACATCAATGCTAATTCCTGAAAGCGTTGGGTATAACCCACAACGTCAGTACCCTTTACCTTCAGGTTCCAGATTTCGATCTCTAACTTTTTGATCTCACTTCTTGGACAGTACTTGACAGTCATCATCTTCATGAGAGTTTTCCAGGGCATGCCATAAGCGGCATCATGACCAACTGTCTTGACATGGGAGTTCCACCATGTTAAAGCAGCACCAAGAAGAGTGCAAGTAGCAAACTTGACTTGGTTCTCGACTGCACAGTTACTGATATGGAAGACAGTCTCCATTCTTTCAAACCATTGGGTTAGACCAACAACTCCTTCAGTACCCTTGAAGTTCAGGGGTTGACATTTGAGGAAGTCACTGTAGGTACACTCACGAGTAGGGCGCACAAGTCTCATAATACCACTTCCAGAACCTTGGCTTCCATCGCCATTGTTTCTTTAAATTTCTTGCTCAATCAAAGAATCAGCCACGCCTCGGGCTATCAATGCCCTGATAGCAACATCAGTCATTGGGGTGGTGGCAGTGGCAGTGGTGGGGGTGGTTCTGGTTCTGGTTCAGGTTCCTTTTCTTGGAGGCATTTTCTTCAAATCACAAGAAAATATAATACACGTTAGATTTCATACAATCGTAATCGCGACATGACATATACACAATAAATAAAGTGAGATCACAACACAAGAGAGGTATATAGTAAAATTTAAGATCGCATTGACATGACATAATACATCCATTTCATATATAACCTGGAAAACATACATGATAATTTGATACAGAAATGAAAGAAAATACAAGTCCTATCGCCCTCCTAGCTGGGAATAACCCGTAATACTTAGCAGGCTAACATAATGATAGCTAGTGACATGACTGAAAAGTAAACTAACTACAGCTATTAGCATCCTTTGGGTTATCAATGTGAGCTGGCTCCCTAGCCTCCAGTGTATCAATACGTCCCAGATCTGCTATCAACTGTGTCTGTAGTGATGTAGTCTGAGAAACCAATGTCGTAACAAGTGCCTCTAGTGAAGAGATGCGAGTATCATGAATCTGAGTTTGAGTCTGATATGCCTAGAGCTCGTCATGTACCGCCCATGCCTCTCGGGAAACTCTAGCCTCACTCTCAACAAGCATAGCTGTGTTGAGATGGTAATGCTTATCTCTGCGTAACATGTTGACCTGGCCTCTCAGAAGGGCCCGGTCATCATGTGCGCCCTCGAACCACACATAAATCGCATCCGTATCCTGCCTGATAGTAGTGACAAGGTCCGTCACCCGCTGACTCAACTCTGCCACAGTAGTCGGTGGTACATCCTCTGTAGCCTCAGTCGGGTCCTCCCAAACATCAGTGATCCCGTAACCCATCTCTCTAACCCGATCACATCTAAGCTCCGTATCCAGAGTGCCAATAAACCCATAATCTGCTCTATAGCCCCCAGTAGGCCTAACAACAGTAGAAGAACTCTCCCTGACCTTAAATCTAGGACCGGGAGCAAGGCACAACCTCTTCCGAGGCGGCAACACAGCCTTGGGAATATCCGCTCTAAGGTCAGTAGACGGTAGGAGTAAAGGTGATGATGGTGGTGGTAATGGTGATGATGATAATGGTAGTGGTGGTGAGGGTATCTGAGGAAGTTGTGATGATAATGAAGTGAGTGAAGATGGTGGTGGTATAGGTATAGCAAGGAGCCTAGCAACCTCTGCCTCAGAAGGAAACGGTATAGGTGCATGGGTTCGGACAAACATCCTAGCAGTAGTACGGTATGCAGGTGGTGGTGTAGCCGCAGACTCATCAGTCTCAAACGGCTCTGTCTCCTTAGCGGAGGAGATAGGGTCAACATCTGGAGAAACAGCAGTAGAGTCGGCCGAAGCTAGGTGCTCCTCCTCCTCCTCATAATCCTTAGAGGTCTCGTCCTCGTTCTCGTTGTCAGCATCATCCCAAACGAATCATCATCATCATCTACTCCGTCAGCTGGATAGTCCGTGGGACCATCCTCTAACTCATCCTCCGGATCCTCCTCCGGATCAGAATCAGCAATGTATCCCGAAGATAGGGTTGTGGGTGAAGCATCAGCAGCATGAGGCTGATCCTCAACGGGAATCTCAGCATCAGATTTGGCCAAGTACTCGGGGTACTCTGGTCTGGTACGTAGTTCGGTAAAGGCGGTGCCTTCTCTGGCTCCTCAGGGCCAGGCACGTAATCTGGAGATGGTGGGGCCTGAAGAGCGGCCTCCACATATGGGTCTACTGGATGCATGGGTAGTCCGTTGTATCCGTAGACAATGACTCTGGGAGAACCTGCGTCTGATGGCTCCTCGTAATCACTAGATATCGATGTGTAGGTAACCCCAGACGATGCCTCGTCTGATGACATGACTATATCTGTGACAAAACAAAAGTAGCTTATATAAGTATCAATATAAGACCCTTATAGTAATATACATAGTATATTATAACACGTATATCAATCATGACAGCATCTAGTATGACCAACTAATGCAACAACTAGTGAGTGTATGTCCCGTGAAAACCCCTTTGTATGATGCAATGTTTGAAAATGGTTATAGTCCAAGTAAAAACATTTGACCTGGTTCTCTATAACCTTGGCTCTAGATACCAATCTGTAACACCCCCAAATAGGGTCGCAGCGAAATATGTGTCCGGGAGCGTTACATCATAGATCAATAGCACATGATATGAGAACGACCTCTAAATGAGTCGTTTGAAAAACTGATACATTGGAATAACTAAAATTGTTTGTTACAAAAGCACAATGGCTTAACATGTTTACTTGTAAATGTAAAGATTTAAAAACATAACAAATATCCCCAAAATTTAATGCTTCTAAATCTTTATGCAATGACATCCAAAATAACGACCACTAATGTATCCTTGTCTTGTACCTTATTGACCTGAGAAAAACATGCTTTAAAACGCCAACATAAAGTTAGTGAATTCACATGTTTATGTAAATATAATGTAGGACCCGCAAGATTTCCAAGTGTATGATAATGCAACAGATGCAAACATCACAAAAAGTAATTACGTTTCCTTAATCTCATGACACTGAAGCTCGACATGTATGAATTGCAATTTATATTGCCTACATTGCCCTTGATGATGTTCTAACCTGCAACATCCCAAATCTGACATGGTATACGTCCGTTGTCTGGCAAACCGGCACAGTAAGCGCTACTCACCCGAACGGGGAGGTCAATCCCAAATAGATCTATTTATAATATTCGCGCTTACACCAAGTAATTGACAGTTCATGATAATGGGCTCAGTAGGTTATCGCTACTTAGACAAACACGTATATGTTAAAATATACACTTGCGTCCAATTTGTGAAACAATGCATGTTTCTCACTCCAAAAGTTGTAAATCATTGTAATTGTAAAACATGGGGCTATGAACTCACCTTAGTGAATGAACTTTGATTATATAAATCAAATATGAAAATCGTCACGTATAGTCCGAATACAACCTAATTAAATATAGGTCGTATGAGTATAATGTACTTTGAATAACTAACACGACATATAATTCTATATAGTTACATCACCACCTAAATATTTTTGTTTAATTTATAAAATTAAACCATATAGATTTGCACTTGTAAAATAAATGTTCATGTACCTTGTATTTGTAAAAATGTTATACTTGTCCAACAACTTATTATTTATTAATAATAATTGTTTTAACACTTATATGTATTTATATAATGATATTATATAAATAGTTCCATTGTTCTTATAAAAATAATGCACAAAGTAAAAATAGTGCACAAGTATAAAAATAGTGCATAAGGTTTTATAAACCTTATATCTTTTTCGTTTTTACTCCTTTTATAAGTTCTTTATGCCCACGGTTTCGTATTAAGAAAATCTATCAAAATATTACATTTAAAATATTTTAGCTACTGATGAACAATAACTTTTATTGTTTCTGTAAAATTATATAAACCTACTTTTATATAATTAATTGTTGTAATCTCGTAAAAATCATAACTCATTCGTTTTAATTCGGTTTTTAGTGATTCTTATATCCATGTCTTCGTAATTAAAAGTTCTATCTAAGAAAAATATTTTTTAAAATTCACTGTTATGAACAGTAACGTATTTTTATAAAAATATTTTTTATCGTAAACTTGAAAAAATAGCGTAACTTCTTCATTATAATTTTGTTTTTAATGTACTTTATAGATTTGGATTCCTTGTAAAAAGTACTCTTACAGAAAAATATCAAATATTTTCCATTAGATCTGCTCAGTTTCAAATTTTATAAAATTACTTTTATAAAATCACTTTTTATCGTAAACTTGTAAACTTCATAATTTCTTCGTTATAATTCAAATTTTTGAGTTCTTTATATATTTAGAATCATCACGAAATGTACTTTTATAATAAAATATAAATTAAATATTTTATTTCATGATTTAAAACAGTAGGTTTTTAAGTTTTTAATTAAAAGTGTATAAACTTATTTTTATAAGTTTTAAACTTATCTAATTTGCTACAAGTCCTTTAATTTATGTAATAACACATCTTTGATATACATTGAGTCCTTAAAATTGGGTCCATCATATATAGTCCAAGTTTGTCCAAGAACATGTCCATTATATTTATTTACTCATATAAACTATATAAATAAATAAATAACCATAAATTATATAAATTTATCCATTGCTTGTAAATTCACAAGTAAAACATATTCTCATATTTTTAGCATCAGTTTAACCTTGAATAAAGTAGGATTCGAATTTATACAAGTGTATAATTATTTTATAAACTTTATAAAATAAACCTAGGTGATGATTAACTACATAGCAATTATATAAAACATGGAATTAATGTATTGAGAGATTAGGGTTTATTAAAGACCTTAGGAATATACAAGAAGATGATACACAAGATCTAAACCCTAAAATTACCAAGAAAACCCTAGCTTCCAAATCAAGAAAACCCTACTTGAACAACCCTTTTAATCAACCAACCAAGCTTCCAATACCCTTTGTAATACCTTAGATATGTTATATATCAACCCTTGTATGCTTGGAATACCTTAGAAATCAAAAATATAAATTGTATGAGTGTGTGAGTTTGAACCGTGGGTTGTATGAGTGAGGGAGAGAGTATTTGTGTTTGATTTTGCTTGAAAGAGTTAAGTGTGTGTATACTTCTAGTTTTTGGCTTCTATTTATAGCCAAGACATGCAAGAATACCATCTAATGAAACGAACAAATGGTTTTGAGGTTGTAAAGGGTGTATCCGGTTTCAAGGGCCTTAGGGCATGGTTTTTATGAGTTAAATAACTACTAGGGATGTAAGGTTAGAAGGAATATGTATGGTGAAGGTATGACATGTTCCTCTTTGTATAAGCAGAATTAGAAAGGGATTAGCATGCCTTGATTTTCTCCTTGTTTGTTGCTGATCATGGTGAGGGGTGTGGGAGACAAAAGAAGCCTTGAAACCCTTTGGTTAAAGCTAGGTGATGATCCTTTGGTTTATGGTTAACGTTGTTTAATAGTTAGTAGGATACCTTTGATTTAATTTTTAAATGTGTATGAATGTGTTCTTGTGTATATTGAACCAAAAATGGGGAGTATAGGGAGGGTAAATATGTTTTTAGGCTTTGATCCAAAGGATAACACATAATGTTGTATATACTAGTTAGTGGAGGTTTGGAATTTATTTCAAGTGTATGCATATGTTTGTGTATAGATTCGGCTAACATGCATGTTTACATAAGTTTGTAATATATTTTTGGGTATTGGTGTTAGGATTAATGTTTTCTTAACTTAGTACCGATAATACAAATAGTTAGTACTGACAGTTATACTTAGTACCGACAGTACAAAGTATTAAGTACTGTTAGTTAGTTAGTACCGTTAGTAGAAAGTTAGTTAGTACCGTTGAGAAGATATTTAAAAGATATTTATGAGATATTTTAGAAAAAGATATGTAAGCCTATTAGGGTTATCCTTAGTCTATAAAAGGATAATTGTTGGCATAGTTAGATACATATATGAAAAACAGAAGATTATAGACGAATACACAAGCTTAGCAAATCATATACAATATTATAGTTAGCAATCTGTAATCCTCAAGAACACATTAATAAAGTTGTTATTCAGTTGTTCATTGTTCTTCTTAGTACCTGTGTTAAGATTCCGCATTAACACATAGTATTCATAGTCATTGTTTCTACATAGTCATTTGTATTTATACATCTTGGCTATCATCCTTTATAGGCTGCAAAGATCCATTCAGTTTATCAGGACCGTCAAGTGGTATCAGAGCTTTGAGAAACTTATATTACTATTTATATATATTTATATATAAAAATTTTATTTTATTCATATAATTATATAATTATAATATTTATTACAATTTTATTTATTATAATAATTATTATATATATTATTATATTTAATTATTTTTCTTTTAATATTTTTATATAATTATTTTATTATTTTTTTCATATTTATATATTTTATATTATTATATATTAAATATTATATTTTTATTAATTTATATTAATTTATTATTTATTTTATATTTTATTATTTTTATATAAATTTATTATAATTTTTTTTTATTTTATATATAATATATATTATTTTATTTTTACCTATTAATACCTAATATTATCATTTTTAATTTATATATTATTATAATTAATAGTTAATATATTTATTTATTAAATATTACATATATTTTTTAATAATAAATTTATTATATATTTTTATTAATTATTATTATTTTTATTTTATTTTCATTTATTTATTATTATATTATTTATATATTAATTTTATCATATTTTTATTTATTTTTATATTAAATCTTATATATTCTAATATTTTATTATAATTATAATAATTTTATTTATATTACTATTATATTATATTTAATTTAAATTATATTTATCCATTATTATTATTTTCTTTACTATTTTTAAAATTTATTAATATTATATAATATAATATTATTTAATAATATTATTTATTTATAATAATTAAAATATATTATATATTTTCTTTTTTATTAATTCTATTTTATTTAACATAATTTATTAAATTATTATATTTAATTATTTTTTTTATTATTTTTATTAATATTTTTTATTAAAATTATCTAATAATTATTTATATTTTTTTTATTAATTAAATTTAAATTTATTTTAAATTATTTAATTATAATATACAATTTTATTATTATATAATATTTTTATTATATTAAAATTTTAATATTTTTTAATTTATTTTATATTATACTTTATTTAATTTATATTTTATTATATTTATTATTTATATATTTTAATTATATAATTTTTATTTTAATTAATATTATATTAATTATATAATATATTATTATAATTTTATATTTTTTATAATTTTATATATATTATTTATTATATTTAATATTATTTTTAATATTAATTTTAATATAATTTATTTTTTATTAATTTTATTAATTTTATATTATATTTTAATTATATGATATAATTTTTATATTATTTAATTTAATTAATATTTTTTTTTAATTATATATTATTTTTTTTTTTTTTTTTTTTTTTAATAATTTTATTTATATATTTAAATATTTTAATGTTTTTTTTTATTTTTTATTTTATTATATTATATTATATTATATAATAAATATTTATTATATTATTCATATTATCTTATTTATTTTTTTTTAAATTAATTATTATGTAATTTTTTTTTTTTTTAAAATATAATATTTATAATTTTAATTATTATTATATATTTAATAATATTTATTTATATAATATACATATCATATATTTTATTTTATTATATAATATAATAATTTATTATTTTTTTTAATTATTTAAATATATATATTAATTTTTCTTATAATTATTTAATTCTATATGAATATTAATTTTTTTTAGTATACATTCTTTACAAATATTTATATATTATATCCATATAATTGTTTATAATTTATATTTTTTATTTATTAATTTTTTTCTATAATTTTATATTATCAAATATACTATTTATATATAATTAATTTTAATACTTTTTTTAATATTATATTAATTTTATTATTTAAATTTTATATTTTTATAATAATTATCTTATTCTTCTTTAATTTTTAAATTATATAATATATATGATATATATATATTATTTTTTTTATTTATTAATTATTATATTATATATTATATAATTGAATTTAATTATATATAATTTATACTTTTTTTAATATTTTTAAAATTTTAATTATTTAATTTTATATATATATTTTTAATTTATAGTTTTATATCTTATTTTTTTTTATATTTATTTTAAATATATATTTTTTATTAAATATATTTTATATTAAAATTTTATTATATTATTTATATTTAATTATTCTATATATTAATATTATATTATATATATATATATATTATATTTAATTTATTTATAATCTATATATATTTACTATTTTATAATATTAATTTATTATAATTAAATTAAATATTTATTATTATACTTATTATAAATTTTTTTTAAAATAAATATTATAAAAATGTTTTATATTTTATATTATAATTTTTATATTATTTATAAATCAATTTTTAATATAACATATTTTAATTATCAATATATTTTATAAAATAATAATTGTTTTAACACCTTTATGTATTTATATAATGATGTTATATAATTAGTTTAATTGATTTTATAAAAATAGTGCACAAGTATAAAAATAGTGCATAAGTATAAAAATAGTGCATAAGGTTTTATAAACCTTATATCTTTTTCGTTTTAACTCCGTTTAATACGTTTTTTATGCTCACGGTTTTGTATTAAAAAAATCTATCAAAATATTACATTTATAATATTTTAGCTACTGATAAACAGTAACTTTTACTATTTCTGTAAAATTATACAAAACTACTTTTATATAATTACTTGTTGTAATCTCGTAAAAATCATAACTCATTCATTTTAATTCTGTTTTTAGTGATTCTTATATCCACGTCTTCGTAATTAAAAGTGCTATCTAAGAAAAGTATTTGCCAAAAACTCATTGTTATGAACAGTAACTTATTTTTATAAAAATATTTTTTATCGTAAACTAATAAATTCGATAACTCCTTCGTTAAAATTCAGTTTTTTGAGTTTCTTATATATTTGGATTCCTTGTAAAAAGTATTTTCACAAAAAAATATCATATATTTTTCATCAGATCTGTAAATTTTCATATTTTATAAAATTGCTTTTATAAAATAACATTTTATCGTAAACTCGTAAACTTCATAACTTCTTCGTTATAATTCGGATTTTTGAGTTCTTTATATATTCAGAATCGTTATGAAATGTACTATTTTAATTAAATATAAAATAAATATTATTTTTAACGAAATAAAACAGTAGGTTTTTAGTTTTTGTATAAATAAGTTTATAAACTTGTTTTATACATTTTTAACTTTAATTAAATTACTACAAGTCCTCTACTTTATGTAATAACACATACTTGATATAATTTGAGTCCTCTAATTTGTGTTCAAGAAATATTTCCAAGATAACATGTCTCCATATTTATTTATTCATAAACATAATAAATAAACTTTTATATAATTAATTTATAAACTAGTTTTATAAATTAACAAATACTTATACAAAGTGTGTTCTTGCTTCCTATCATCATTTAGCATCATAACATCATATGAAAAATGAAATTCGAATTTAAGCAAGTGTGTAATTATTTTATAAACTTTATAAAATAAACCTAGGTGATAATTAAATACATAGCAATTATATAAAACATGAAATTAATAATTTGAAGAGATTAGGGTTTATAGTAGACCTCAAGATGATGAATGAAGATGATAACACAAGCTTAACATAAATATTTATCCTAAAATACTTCCAATAAAACCCTAAACTTAAACTAGAAAGCCCTAATCTTCTTTACTTGAATAACCCTTATAATCACCCAACCAAGCTTCCAATACCCTTTATAATACCTTAGATATGATTAATATCAACCCTAGTATACTTGTATTGCTTGAAAAATCAAAATTATGAAATGTATGGGTGTGAATGTTTGAACCGTGGGTTTTGCTTGGTTGAGAGAAAAGATGAAGTGATTTTGCTTGTATTAGTTATGTGTGAGTTTTCTTCTACTTTATGCTACCTATTTATAGCCAAGCATGAGTTAGAATACCACTTTAGTGAATCTATCAAATGGTTTTCATACGGGGGCCGGTTCCTTTGAGTTAGGAGTAAGGTTTTTGGAGTTAAAATAAAGCCTAGATGTGTAAGATATGCATGTCATGGTTGTAGACAACATTGTTTTGTGTAAGATGGATTTGATACTTCATGAAAGCATGCAAAACACTTCCTTCTTTTGCCTTGAAATCAACCGAGCTCTTTCATACACATGGGAGACAAATTTGGCCTAGAAACCCTATGGTTATTGTTTAGGGTTTGTATGTTGGATAAAGGATATACTTGTTTAAGTGTTAGTGGGTTCCATTTGATTTAATTTCAAGTAGAATGTATATGTTTGTGTATAACCGGATATAGCTTGAATATGTGGGTAGAAATGATAAAATTTTGGGTATTGAGTATTATGGTGGGTATTTGTTGAAGTCTAAATGGGTTTATGGTTTGCCATGCATGCAAAAGTGTAGTTTTATTGCGTTACGTAAATGTTTTACATAACCAATAAAAATAAAAAGCATAAAGTTATAAATTATCATTCTAATAACTTTATAACACTTACTTGACGTAAACATTTATTTGTTTGATGCCCGTTTACGTTAAATGCTTATTTTTAGTTTACGCGATTTAACTAAGCGATTTAAATAAAAAGTAAACGCGTAAAAGCCTAAAAATAAATAATGGAATAGATGAAGTCGTAAAATGACCTGAAAATGTGAAATGTTACAGTCTCCTCCCATTAGAAGAGCCTTGTCCCCAAGGCTCAAGTCGCGAAACTTGACGAAGGTACGGGTTTAGTGAAGAGATGTAGATACTTCTTTTAAAATTGGTCTTCACGTTCCCATGAGAACTCAGGACCCCTGCTAGAGTTCTGTCGAACCTTGACAATTGGGATACGACTTTGCTTCAACCGTTTGACTTCTCGATCCATGATTTCTACGAGTTCCTCCATAAAATAGAGCTTATCATCAATATGAAATCCATCCAATGGAACGGCTAATGGTTCGTCGGAATAACAATTCTTCAAGTTGGATACATGAAATGTACTCTGAACCCTGCTCAACTCTTGAGGAAGCTCAAGCTTGTAAGCAACGACTCCAACCTTAGCTAACACCTTGAAAGGTCCAACATACCTAGGGTTTAATTTCCCCCGTTTGCCAAAACGTACGACCCTTTTCCAAGGTGAAACCTTAAGCATAACTCTATCTCCAACTTGAAATTTTATCGGATTACGCTTTAAATCGGCGTAACTCTTTTGTCGATCACGAGCGGCTTGAATCCTTTGCTTGATCTGAATGACCTTCTCGGTTGTCTCTTGAACTATTTCTGGACCGGTGAGTTGAACTTCTCCAACCTCGACCCAACAAACAGGTGAACGACACTTCGACCGTAAAGTGCCTCAAATGGTGCAGCCTTGATGCTAGCGTGATAACTATTGTTATATGAAAACTCAACTAATGGCAAATGTTTAACCCAACCATTTCCAAAGTCGATCACACAAGCACGTAGCATATCCTCGAGAGTTTGAATAGTCCTCTCGCTTTGTCCGTCAGTCTCTGGATGATATGCACTACTCATATCCAAGCTAGTACCCAAAGCCTTTAGAAGTGACCTCCAGAAATTTAATGTGAATCTACCATCACGATCACAAATAATTGAGACGAGTATTCCATGCCTCGTGACTACCTCCTTTAGATATTTTCTTGCCAATTTGTCTATGGGATCGGTTTCCCTCATTGGTAAGAAGAGTGCAGACTTAGTAAATCGGTCAACAATCACCAAAATGGTGTCATAACCTTGTGACGACTTAGGAAGCTTCGTGACAAAATCCATAGTGATATTATCCCACTTCCATTGAGGTATCTCGGGTTGCACCAACAAACCCGATGGCCTTTGGTGTTCAGCCTTGACCTTAGAACATGTCAAACATTTGCGAACTAGGTGGCGATGTCGGCCTTCATATTGGGCCACTGATGTGTGCTAAAACACACATCCTTATTATCCCGAAAAACACTATTAATCAGACTAAAAACGCTAAAATATAGATAATTATCATGCAAATATGTTTGTTTGGTATTTTTATGTCTTGTAGGTAAACAGGATTGAAAACAAAGCAAAAACGGGTTTATTCGGGTTCGTTTCGATCAAGAGTGCTTATTAATCAAGATCAAGACATAGTTAAAAAAAAAATCCCCCGAGCATGCCATTGGAAAGAGCGCAAAATTTCGAGTCCGACGGTGCCTTCGTTGCTTATTGGGCGAGCCCGTGACCTATTTTATGGGCCGGGCCAGCCCAATTCAATTCTAGCCCAACAAAAGCCCAAAATGTATTTTTAATATGATTTGAAATGTATTAATAATGATGCTGACGTCAGCCCATGTCATGGTCACATGCGAATGAAATTAAATCAAAAATATGTCATGTGACTCTTCACTAGCATTTATTTGGCGAACCAAGGACTACCACTTGGCGAGGCAAATTTATATCTTATTTTCATACACATCAAAATGATCAAGTGGTGGAGAATTGGTGCGTAACATTTAAGCCAAATGGAATGACACGTGTTATTCATCCAATGGCGGATCAGACCCTGCCAACGTCTGCAATCCGAGGAACGAATTTAGAGGCCAATGATTGGCTCTCTAATAATGAGGCGGTTCAGAAATTTCATTTTACCCCCTGGGCTTGGCTATAAATCAACACGCTCCCCCACATTTTAGTGAGTTAGATTTTAGGAGTAGGTTAGTTTAGTTTTAGCTTATTTCATTTTCAGCTTATTGTAGTTAGATTTTAGCTTATTTGTCATTCATAGCTTATTGTAAAAGCTGTCTTTTCAGCTTATTGGATATTTGTAACAAGATTTAAAGTTGATTAAAGAACAATCAAGCGGATGCTAGAGCCACCATATCCGAACTTAATTGTGCCCAACCCGGAGTGATAACACTCCTAATACTAAATACAATATGTCTCCGTATGCCCTCATCAGGTACACACGCCAGACAGGTCGTTAGGCCAAAATAGATCTATTATTATTGCATCAGCGTTTACCGGTTATCGGTAATTAACGGTCCATGAAGGAAGGGCCACAACATACCACTCATAGCAACGTTCTCGTATCAAAATTACTCGTGTTCGATTTATCAAAAACAAGCATGTATCTCCCTCGCGGGTTTTTAAAACATAAAAAGATTTAAATGCGAGGCTATGAACTCACCTTGCTCGTAGGCAATAATCGAATAATCTAATAACCACGTGGCGTCAATGAACATCTTGTCGCGATCGCGAAGTTGCAATTAATCCTAACGGTAATGACTCATTCATTTAGGGATAGGTCTATTAAGTTTTGGGGTTTTTCCGATGGATAGTTACATCGACAAGACTTACTAATAAAAAGACTCAATTTCAAATTATAAAATTTCGGTGGTTGACTAAGTGAAGTGAACCAAAGGAGTAAAAGCAAAACATATAATGTATCTTGTATATATATAATATATATGAAAACGGACACGTATAGCTCAAGTCGGGAAACATATATCCAAAAGCAAACATTCGAAAGCGCCTTATTTTAAATATATAATTCTTTGTAAATAATGTATATATACATATATGAAAAGTGTGATATTAATTTTAAATAATATTATTCGACACACGTTCGGAAATTACTAAATAACTCATTAAAGATTCTTTAATAAAGATATATGTCGTTTTTAAGATTAAATTTAGACACAAATAATTGTTTTTTAAAACTTTTACAAAAGTTTTAATTAATCTTTTAGTCATGGCTTATAAAATAGTATCTTATAAGTTAATGTTCCATGTTCTTAGCGGGTTTTATATAATTATATATGTAATAACCTACGATTATTATTTAGTCATTTTTATCGGTTTTATATTATAATGTAAGTTTTAAGTGGCAAACGCAAGTATAATAAATTTTTAGAAATTTCGGCATGACCTTGCCGTTTATACAACGTTACCATGTATATAAAAATACATAATTTCCCACTTTTATCAATCAATGCAACAATATTATTCTTATCTCAAAATTTATAACTATCCAAGTTACAAAAATAACCATTATAAGTAAAACCAAACTCCCCTAACGGCGGATTACATACAAATCCAAGCGCCCTTTTTAACCACGATTTCACATCGAAAAATCAATAAATGACCGAAAATAAATTATACGAAATAAAATTAACAAAAAGGGGAATCACCACCACAAGCCCGACACCACCATGGTGCGGCTGTGGTGGCCACAGCCGGCTCGGCCGCCGCCACAGCGGTGGCGTCAAGCGGCTGAGCACAGCGAGGCACCCCGAGGGGTTGCGCCGCCACAGCCCGACACCACATGGTGCGGCTGTGGTGGCTGTACCGTCGTCCGACCAGCGTTCCCCACGGATGGTGGTTATCTAGCGGGGGCAGCCATAACGACACCATAATTAAACCAAATCAATTACCCGACTTATTTATGTTCATTTTACAATCGATTGATAACATCTATGCATGGAATAATATGCGGAGAAATACAAGGTTTTGCAAAGGGTTTTTAGGTGTTCCGCCGGCTGTTGGTGGCTTTGGGATCCGCCAACCCACAGCCCGCCACCCCCGGCAGCCCAGCTCACAACGGCTGCGGTTACCCCCTCTGCCGCCGCTTGTTGTTGTACCGGGTTTGCCCTCCCCCCCCCGCCCCCGCGCCGGTGGGGGGGTGTCGGTGGTGCGTAGGAGAGGCGGGGGAGAAGGTGGAAAAGGAGGCTGCGAGGGTGGAGCGGTTGGAGAGGTGAGATTGCCGGAAAAATATCACTGGAAAAGTCGCCGGAAAAGATGGAGGCTCGCCGGAAAAATCTGCCGGAAAAGTTTTCCGGCAGCGGCAGCTGACCGGAAATTAGAGAGAGAGGGGGAGAGGATTTTTATTCTAGTGTGTGAAAAATATTTTTGAGAGAGATGAGGAAAAAAACGGGGTGCGAGGGTATTTGTTTAAATATATTAAATATATATATATATATATATATATATAGACTATATATATATATATATATATATTATTATATATATAATTTACAAAAGAAAGTGTAAGGTGTAAGATAGTTTAGGGTAGAAAATGTAATTATTTAGTATAGTTTTGTAAAATAATCGTTCGGGACTCGTTTGAGCGAGTTAACGGATGATTCAAAAGACGAGACTTGCGCCATTGTTTTCCAAATAATTTTTCCCTCGAAAATGAGTATTCACTCGACCATATTTCGTAAATATTTTGTAATATTCATTTTAAAATGTTCGTTTTGTTTGTTATTAGACACCGGTATCACGAGTAAGCTTTATTAGTAAAAGGAAACCGTTAACTCGGATTTTCACGATAATAATAAACGTTATTAAAATATAATACATAACGGCTCGTTAAATATTTTTATTCAATATATTTGTGATAACTGAATATATTTTAATTACTTTTTGTGTCGGTACGCGTCGTTCTCATTTTTGAGCCAAATAAGTTTGAAACAAAATAAATAAAATTTTTAGATGAGGATTATATACTAATAATTATGATTTTTTTTAAAATAAGTTTCGAAAAATTATCGGTTACACGGCAATTGTTTTTATATGACGATAAAAATGTCAAAAGTCGAGCCAAACTCGAAAAGTCAATGGTTAAAATAGTTATTTAAAGTTCCGAAAATTGACGGTTGTCACATTCTCCCCTCCTTTAGGAAGCGACGTCCCGGCGCTGTAATCGCTTTATTCGTCCCTATTTCACTTGCAATGGGTGCAAGATGTCATTCTCGAATGGATTCACATGTTCTCACATCATGGCCACACGACCTCGGACGCATTAGGGAGCTTTTCGAAGCGAAAACAATTTTAAAGATCCACATGGTGTGGTGATCACCACCGTATCAATTCAAATCCAACACCTCTTTCGACCACGGGACCTCGCTTAAAAGAGATCGCGTCATTATAAAAAACTCGTCTGGAGTGAAAATAACTCCATCGAAAGCGTTACTACGTTATTCAAAACAAGGCGCTAATCATTAAGCGTACAAAATCACGTAATTGCATGCTCGCTAACCGTCAAGCCATGCAAATTGAAAGAAAGCGCATTGAAGCGGTCATCACTCGGAGTATACATAAATCTATCGAAAGCACTACGGTATTAATCAAAACAAAGTACTTATCATTAAGCACATATTGCTAAATAGCCAAGCCATGCCAAATCAACCAGTTCAATCACGTTAACTCATGCTTGCTAAACAGGCCACGCTTGTTTAACAACAATATTACAACTTAAATGTCAGGCTACGATCTTTAGCCCAGAAAAGTTTTTTTAGTTCTTTAGGATGTTTCATGGGCCTGAAAACACATGGATGCATATCCAAAAAGATTTTTATCATCGTAGGGTGCTCACACGCGGATCCATACCCTATCAAATGGTCAAGTTTGCTTATATTATCAAACCCTGAGTATTCTTCACGGTGCTCCAGGCATGATCGTCACCGGCTCGGGTTCCATCCGTGGACTTATCGAGCTCGCACACCAATCGCGGCCTCTCCTACCCGACTCTGTCTCGTGTCTTTCAAAGAGCGTCGAGGACCTTATCTCGTGTCTTTCACGGATGGGGGCTAAAAATCAGGGTACGTGTTACCTACGATCGGACGTCATTTCACAATGCCGCCTCGAGCTCGCACAATCGTACGGCCACTCAACTAAATCACATATCACATAAACACACAACAAGCAAAAGTTTTGCACATAATTCTTCAACTATGGCTATCCGCCGTTCGTTGGACCATCGTTGATAATCAAAGGGATAAAGTCAAGCTACAAGGATTTCCTCAACTGAATAAACGGAGACGGCAAACGGGATTGTCTTTTATCTACCCAACGACTAGTCGAAAGGGAGGAAACTCCAACTGTCTATCGCGTACCGTTTTATTTCCTACGGAAAATGATGACGGACGACATCCTTATCGTTCGGTAGGATCCGACCATTGCGCTTGGCTCTCGCGCCGAAGGCTCTCCTTTTGAGCCATCCTTGGGTGACTCTACGTTGGTATCCGAGTCATCACTCTACGTTGGTATTCGAGTTCCATTTTAGGCAGAACAGAGCAAATCAAATGTGTGTGTGTTTAACAACTCGAGCTTGTGTAGGATTCATTCGTAACATTAGATGACCGAACACATACGTTTCGGGGGTAGATGTTTTCTTCACGATTTCGGCTTATTCAACAGGAATGATTCACAGTTTGATGTAGAAGAAACTTTCCTCTACGGACGTCGTTCGACATATAGGAAAAATGAAAGAAAGATAATGTAAGATACATTTGATGTAGGAGAAGTCTTTTTCATTAGTCTTCAATTGGTAACACCGGAGTGATTTTCGTTTTATCGTAGGATGATTTCCTTCACAATTATCGATCGTTGTAACAAGAGGAAGCACAGTAATACGCATTTGATGTTGGGGAAGTCTTTTTCATTAGCCCCGGAGTTACTCGAACTCGGCTTTCATTCACTTTGGCAGCCTTCTTTTCTCGCTAAGATTCCTTCTCAGTGTCGGTATTAGGTCTCTTGGTATTTCATCAGCAACACTGTGATTTAGATGGGTTTCACACGTTACCCATGACACATAAAAGTATTTTCTGGAATTATTCGGTCAAGGTGGTTTCTAAGTCAACACCAACCGAAAGAAAAGATTTAAAGGAACGTAAGAGAATTCAAACTTGTTCATACGGAATCCAGTCGAATAGGATCACTTGCGTAAGGATCCACCATTTGGAAGTGTTCTCACCCAAACATTTATCCAAAACCACCAGTTTAAAGGCGGAAGGATTGTCTAACGCGGGGACGTAATGCTCTTCCTGGAAGTATGCTAGTTTAGCTAGGCTATGCACAATTGAGGACCAAGCGACGTCACATCCGACATAGCGTGGCTCTTTCCTGAACTATGTATAGTTAGCTAGGCTATGCATAATTGAGGACCGAGCGACGACACATTCGTCTGACACACTATATTTGATTAGAAAGTTTTTGACCTATCCTTTAAAATAAGTAGATTATTTGACATAGAAATGGGAAAATATTTTTACCCTCGTTTTTTTATTTTTTTTTTTTGAGAAACACATCAACTATTGTTCATTCATTTTTTTTTGGGAAACACATTTTTGCTTTGTCTTCTTGTGAAAATCGACGCAATTTGGTGTTTAGTTTGATAAAGCATTTCATATATTATTATATATTTTTGGAATAAATTGTTCATAAAAGGACGTTAGGGCGGTTTGGGATTTAAGGATCATAGCAAGTACAGGAAGTAGTGAATTAGGAATCAATGTAATCGAATGAGGTAAACGGGCGATATATCTGGTAACTGAAATTGTCCACACTAGGAGTCAGATTGCTTCTCTTTAAAACAGTGAGGCGTCTATTCAACATGCTCGACCACGACCAATAGTAGCGTCGCGTAAATAGAGAAGTAATAAAGCATGATCGAACGATACGTACTTCGTAACCTTAGATATATATCTTATATCTCCTTAATAATAATAATACAAGTATGCATGCGATGAAGAATCCGCTTGCGCGTTAATATCACTTAGTATATTGTAAAAGCGACCCTTTTTACATAAATAGATTATGTTACCTCATTGATGACTTTCTATCTTTGTCAAGTTTTTAACTTTAGAAAGTTATTATTTTTGGAAAGTTACCATTTCAAGAAAGTTACTATTTTTAGTACGTCTGGTTATCGGATTACCATAATCGATATAATTATTAGATTTAAAATCTCGACACTTGTGTCATATTTTATTAACATCCATTTCTTATACACCATAAACGTATATAGTAAGAATAATGAGAGTTTATTAATTATTTAGTAAGAATCAAAATAGCCCAATTGACTTTTAAAAATTCAACGTTTGATTTTTAATAAACATATATGTATGTTTTATCAAAACTGACCAGTTATGTCACATTTTCGTGACTCCGACTCTAAAAAGATTTCATGTAAAACATTATTTCGAACAACTTTTTAGTTTTAATCGAGATTTGAATCTTGACAGATAATAACCAAAATGCTCTTACAAAATTCTGCTGATACTTATTTTTTTTTATTTTTTTTAACCCATTATCAAGCGATTTTAAAACTAACAAGCCTCGTGACAAGGTAAAACGACATTCCGAACAACTTTCGTGTTTTGCCGGAAGGCTAAAACTGGCTCGAAAGTGCTCGAATAGCTCTTCAAAAATTCTGTCAGCTTTTAATTAATTATTTCGAGTGTTGTAATTTTCACTTAAAGTGTACATCCTGATTTTGTTCCAGTTTCTTCGTTACAAGGAGTTAAGAGTTTCCTTTTATATCAAAACGTTCGTAAAAATAAACTAGACCTTATTTTAAATCAAAAATAAGTTTTTACAAAATCTCGGACTTTGAACTACGTGTTCAATTTTTCTACTCAAGACCGCGTCCCCCCAGCGTATTTACCGAAACGTGCCAAAAAGTTTAATTTTGACCCCAAAACAAACTCTTATTAAGTTTAAAACTGGCCTTACACACAATATCCAAATCGTTTAATTTTTTCCAACAATGCTTTCAATCTAATCTACGCAAGTTCTTGACGGATTTCATCACAAGCATTTATCAATAACGAATTAAATCGCGAAAACATAGATTATACGTAGTAGTAGAAATTACTCACCATGTTATACAAAGCAAGATCGAAGAAGATAATAGTTTCGTTTGTTCCATTGTTCCTTGGCTATTTGATTCCTTAATGCGGCTCGAAACCAATCAAAAATCTAAACCAAGCTCAATTAATATAATATTGCAAATGTGGTATTATATATATATTGCACATATATGAATTTTATCAAATCATTCTCATAATGGTGACCCCATTACAATAATATCAATAGTAAACTCAGATGTAGTGTGTTGACGATAATAAGAAAAGGCATATGTATACATAGCGGTCCGACGTTTAGAATAGAACGGATATCGTTGTATATATATACCACATACTTATATAATTACTTTTTATACACACGCTTGGTTATATAATACAAACACAGGCTTAACAACAAAGCACATCAACGGACCCGGGCAAAGGATTCCCCCCGGCGCGCGGATATCGGAATCGGTGAACAACTCGTGGAAATTTTTTCGAAAATTAGTCATAGTCCAGGTTTTGAAAAACGACCTAGTTCGCTATGAACCTGGCTCTAATACCAATCTGTAACACCCTCAAATTTACAACGCAGCAGAATACAACATTGGGGTGCTACTTCATAATATAAGCTCACGAGTCACGGTAAAATACATTCAATTTTTTTTTATTAAAAAGATCAGAGTTACAAGGGTCCCATATTTTTATAAAAAACTTCATTTCAAAAATAAAATTCCACAACATGTTTTATGTTTCTTTAAAAGAAAACAGTTTATCATATGTGCAAAAGCCTCACACAAGTCCTCCAGCGACCCTGCTCGCCTCCGCCCAATTGCATTTCCATCCCAGCCTTGCTAGCAAGCATATACTGAGTATATACATGTTTAAAAACGTCAACGAAAACGTTTGAGTGAATTCATAGAGTTTGATAAAACAATCATTTTGAACACAAGCATAGACATAACATTTTTGTTCATTGAACTATCACAACGATGTAGAGCACCAACCGAAACCTAACTGTGGCCAACACCTAAAACGCGCCCCGTGATTAGACCTCCCATACTAAATACAATATGTCTCCGTATGCTCCTCATCAGGTACACCAGCCGACAGTGTCGTAGGCCAAATTAGATCTATTATTATTGCTCAGCGTTTACCGGTTATCGTATAATTAAGGTCCTGAAGGAAGTGCCCCACAACAACGGATCATAGAACATTCTCGTATCAAAATTACTCGTGTTCGATTTATCAAAAATAAGCATGTATCTCCCTCACGGGTTTTTAAAACATAAAAAGATTTCAATGCGAGGCTATGAACTCACCTTGTTGTAGGCAATAAATCGAATAATCTAATAACCAACGTGCGTCAACAATGAACTTCTTGTCTGCGTATCGCGAATGAGTTGCAATTAATCCTAACGGTAATGCTCCATTCATTTAGGGAGGTATAAGTTTTGGGGTTTTTCCGATGGATAGATACATATAATCATATAAATGAAAAGTTAAAGGCTTTAGATAACCTTAATGGGATGATGTATGATGATGACAAATAAGTGCTAAAACCTTGTTTAGACTTTAAACCCAAGATTATAACCAAGAAAACCCTAGTTTCCAAAGCAAAACCCTAATCTTGATTTATTGCTTCAACACTTAAAAATGGTTAGCCAATGCTTGGAAACATCTTAGAATGTCTTAAGAATGATGTATGTAGATGTGTATAGGTGGTAGAAAATTTGATATGGATTTGGTACAAAGGGGTGTTGGAGCCGTGGGTTGGCTAGAGCACAAAGTGAGGGTATGTTGAGTTTTTAGCTAAGTGTTTTACTTGTATGTTTTTTCTATCTCTAGTATACATGTATATATGGTAAGTCCTTGGTCAAAAAAGTATGCAATAGTATTCAAGGAACATATGAAGGGTCTTAAGGAATCTTGTTTTTGGTCTTTGGTCAAGGAAGCATGAAATGGCTATGTTTAATGGTGTTGGAAGTACAAGACCATGTTGGTGCATTTTGTGTGCTCTTTGTCTCCTTTTGTTGATGTATGCCGTGGGATAGGAGAGGGGATAAGGCTTCTAGAAGTCCTTTGATAATTAACATATTGTCTAGTGAATTTTATGCAAGTTTCTAGTTGTAGCTTTTAAATAAAAAGGTATTTACTTGAAGGTATTCATGAAATGTTTTATTTTCTTATGAACAAAGTGAAAGTAATATTAACTTGGGTAACATTTAATAAAACTTTAAGTGTTGGGAACAATCGTAGGTATTTGTTGAAGCGTAGAAATATTTTTGTGGTTCCGGGTATGCTTAAACGTACTTTATCGCGAAACGTATACACTTTACGTATCCGATAAAAAAATAAAATGAACAAGGGCCATAATTATTCTCAAAATAATTATTTAATACTTGATTGATGTAAACATTTAATTGTTAGACGCCCGTTTACATTGAACGCTAATTTTTAACGTACGCGATTTAACCTATCGTTTACAATTAAAAACAAACGCGTACAATACAAAAGGTACATAGCGGATTTATTAACGACGTCAATGACCCTAAAACACTGGGTGTTATACTCAGCTTACTGGCCTAGAAATTGTTTGTGAAACAACAGAGAAGATCATCCAAATCAAGCATTGTCTACAAGCTTCAAGTGATCGACAAAGGAGCTACGCTGATAAGAGACGTAAGCCATTGGAGTTTCAAGTTGGGGATAAGGTTATGTTGAAAGTATCGCCCTGGAAAGTAATGATACGTTTCGGCAAACGGGAAAAGCCGAACCATCATTATATTGGACCTTTTAAGATTCTCGCCAAAGTTGGAACGGTTGCATATCGACTTGAGTTACCCAAGAAACCGAGCCGTGTTCATAGTACTTTTCATGTCTCAAACCTTAAGAAGTGCTTATCCAACGAACCGCTTGCTATTCCGTTGGACGAAATCCACATCGACGACAAGCTCAATTTCATTGAAGATCCGGTTGAAATTATGGACCGCGAAGTTAAACGTTTGAAGCAAAGTTGCATTCCAATCATGAAGGTCCGTTGGAATTCAAGAAGAGGTCCTAAGTATACTTGGGAGCGCGAAGACCAAATGCAGAAAAAGTACCATCATCTCTTTGCTAACCCTGAATCCGCATCTCAAGCTAACCCTTATATGAGATATTTTAACTTTTCTAAGTGTTTCGTGATTTTTAATTACTTCCGATATTAATTTTAAGGTTTTATCTTTTAAATTGCGTTTTTCGTGTTTTTGACCAAACAGAACCCCGGAAACCCAAAATCTTTTCGTGTAAACTTTAGTTATCGTCCATCTCATTTCATTAAGTGAAAATTTCATTCATATCCCCCCCTCTACATATTAGAAGCCTAAAGCAATGCCAAAACAACCATGACATTTGAAATTAATTCCAAGTATCTTATTTTTGAAAACTACATGTATGTGCATGAAAGTGACATATAAGGGAGTCACTCTCATGTGTGACCTCCCTATATAACCTCATGCATGTGATACTTACACACTTTTATACTCTTTGACTAGTAAATTTTGAACCAAGAATAAGATACATGAACCTTGATCTAAAAACTAGACTCATTTGGTCCTTTGTAGCTTGTCATAGCCGAACCACTAACACACACACACTCTTGGTGTGTGTTGGTCACATGGGGGCACATCTGAACTGTAAAACCCTAATGTCTCTTCCTATATAAACCCCACTATAACAAGTTTAGATCATTTCATTCACACATAGCCTCACAAAATTTTTCCTCTCTTTCTTTCTTCCCTTTGGGTCACGGCAACAAGCACACACACAAATACATCCATAACTTTTGAGTTTTTTCAAGATCCAAAACTTCTAAGTTCATTTCCAAGGGTTCCTAAGGTAGATCCAAGTATTGGTTGGTTGATTTTCAAGGGTTTCTCAAGATTATAAAATTATAAGTGGGTTTTATAGATCTAGTCATTTTGGGAATAGATCTTGTGATTCTCTACTTGTTTCTTCATTCTTGTAAATATTTCTTGGTCATCTCTTATTTCATTTCTATTATTCTTATGAATATTGTTCAAGTTTAAGAGTCCGTGTGTTTGTGTTACTTTTCTAAAAAGAAATGACAAAATATCTTGACAACTTTTATAAAAATAGAAGTATTATGTTTGTTGTTTTATAAGTTATGGTGAGATGAGTTGAAAAGTATGCTGCAACAATAGATATGAAGGGATTAGGTTAGATTTATGTGTGGTTTTGTTGTGGATTAGTTGTGAACGGAGATTAGGCTAGACTAGGCACGATTGTGAAGTTTGGGTGGATTTTGGTTGCGTTTTTGACAAAAAGAGCTTGCTGTCCCAAATTTGTTTTGAGGTTTTGAGCGACCTAAAAATGTTTTCATTAGGCGTAAAAGTAGTTTTTGAAGAGCTTGTTTCGAATAGATAGTTTTTCACATATCGCACTTTAAAATCGGACTTAAAACGGCCAAGTTATAGCCAAATAAAACTTGAAACATTTTTCGGCAAAACCCAATGAATAGTGTGCTGATGTGAATAGTAAAAAAGGGTATTCGAACACTTTCGGATATTTTTGGACTTTCTAAACACTAGCGAAACATATAGTAACACATATATATATATAGATTAGCATCATTTGAAGACGTCATTAACATATTTTAGGAAAAGCGATAAAGTTACTAAAAATAGTAAGTTTGGTAAAACTTAGCGGATCGGACTTGGAAGTTTAGCGATTATGGATAGTTAGCGCATTTTGAAAATATGGAAACTTAACAAATATAGGGGACGATATTAACGTCTTGAAACTAAAAACTTTCCTAAAATAGAAACTTTCTAAAAATAGTAATTTTTGGATAAACGCCAAGACTTGACGAAAAACTCTATAATTTTATTTAGTCATACTTTATTAAACAAACTAAAGCACAAACACATATGGATGTCTTCTCTCTTGAAAGCGTGTCGTACAAGTTTCGGTTATCTTTCGTTTACCTAAGACGCGTCATTTATTTAGGTCGCGTGTAGGACCTTTCGGCTTTATTTCTTCCTCGGTGATTATCAATTCACCACTTGCTTAAGGTGAGTTCATAGCCCCACGTTTTACCTATTTTCAAATGCTTTATACTTTAGGATGAGAAACATTGTTTGCTTTTAAAATTGGACACAAGTTCTTAACGTGAGTTTTACATGTTTATATGTTGCCTAAGTTTGCTTACAAATCACTATTGCCCGAACTATCATGAACCGTTAGTCACCTATGGCCAATTGGATTGGTTAAGTGAGCGTGAATGCGTAAATAGATATATTGGGACTAATTACCCCTATCTGGTGTTGGTTCTAAATTAGATGCGAACAAACAGATATATGTCATGTCGATTGTGCGTTGTGGTGGTCTTTGGTTTGGGACACCAGTTAAGGGCAGGAATACTATATGGCATGATATGATATGCCCTATTTTATTAGCATCGGTGTCATGAGCTTAGTGCAACAATAAATACTTGCATGTGAAGTTGTATTTGTTATAACGGTCACATGTGCTTTGTATGTGAAATCGTAAACTGCTAAGATTGTCGCATGCGTTTTGAAATCTTGTGGTCCACTCTTGTATTAACTTAAACCTATGAATTCACCAACATTATGTTGATGTTTTAAACATGTTTTCTCAGGTGCTTAGCTTGGTTTGATTCTTGATGCTAAATGGAGTCTATGTGCTATGTGACTTCGCCAATTTCAAGACTTATCTATTTATATACTCATTGTCATTATCAAACTTTGTTATGCTTTCGCTACATTTAATTCTCTTATGACCGGTTGTAAAACTTAAATTTATTTTCTTTATGCAACGAGTACAACTATTTTTCAAACGTCCATGATTAGTGGTCGTTCTTTATTGCTTTGTGTTCGGATTGTTATGACGTCACACCCTTGGACACATATTCCGTCCAGGCCCCGTCTGGAGGTGTGACAGATTGGTAATCAGAGCCAAGGTTATAGAGAACCAGGTAGTTATACTAGGTCTGGTCTATAACCAGTATGTGATCCTATATGCCTCTATTTATGCTTATGTGTTGTCTATCCTTGCTATATATATATATATATATATATAAGATTTCTATATATACTTGAGACTATTATATATTGTCATATTTACCTTGCCATTCATTTCATCGTTTCTTTATGCCTTGCATGGTTTCATATAATGGAGATTTATATAAACTTTTGCTTGTGCAGATCATGGCAGCTTCAGCTATTGCTATTTATTCTGATTCTTCTGATGAGAGTGTGGGATCACCGCCCTCTTGGGTTAATCTTTTTGGTGATATTCCTACTGTTATTCCTTCTACTTCTGTGGTTGCTCCAGAGACTTCTACTATTGCTCCTGTTATTTCATCTGCCGCTCCTGTGGTTGAGACGACTCTTGTTGCTTCACCCACTGGATTGTGTGGCTTGGTTCCCTATTCGGGTTCCGATTCTAATTCACCAGATAAGATATCTTCACCAGAGCACATTTCCCCACTACCAGCTATTTCACCATTCTTATGCACCGATTCTTCTAAGGCTCTTGATTCTTCTGATGGACCATCATCGCAGGACCCTTACGTTGCTACCGTTGCTTGTTGGAGGATCAGGGTAACAACACGTCCATCATCATCATCTGAGTTTCTTATTGCTCCTGTTACTGTCCCGTCCGGGATCCGTCGACGATCAGCAATTCTTATCCAACCTAGGGAGGCTATTCCTTTTGGTCAACCTTACTGCACCCATCTTAATAGGCCGCGTAAGTTGTTGACTGTGAGGAAGAGAGTTAGACCTTTAACAGCTCACAGATTAGCATCGAGGCATGCATCACCTCGTTCTTTAGACCGTCACTCATCTTCTTCTAGTTCATCTTCGGATTCGTCGCCAGTTCATTCTTTGGGTTTGGATGCATCAGATCAGGCTCATTCTGGATATTCGACTAGAGATGTACCACCTAGATTGTGTTATCCTCCGAGGAGAGCACCACGACGTAGTGAGGCATTTCGTCATTGGTATGCTGCTTCATTATCTACTTTGTATCCACCGACTACATCAGAGTCATCTTCAGGAGATTCATCAGAAAGACCCCTGCATTCATCTTCACATTCTGCTGGACCATCTTGCAAGAGATGTAGGTTCCCGATTGATTCTGTACCATCATCTATGCCAGTTATGGGATCATTAGCTCCTACCCGTGCTGATCTCTTACCACCTCGTAAGAGGTTCAGAGATTCATATTCGTCTGAGGCTAGCATAGAGGAGGATATCGAGATTGATCCTATAGAGACTGAGGTTGATATAGAGTTGGGTATTGGAGTTAGGGATGATGTTAGAGATCATGTTGAGATTGACCCTAGGGATGTCAGGGATGACACAAAGGAGTATGAGGCTGACACCAGTGTTGGAGACACGGTTGAGGTAGGTATTGACCTGATGTCGGCACCGATAGTTGAGGAGGAGATTGTAGAGCCAGCTGGAGAGGATCCTTCTAATTCGTCTGGCACTAAGGATGGCATTGTTAGGTCATTCGAGGATATGCCGATTGACTTGGATGATGTTGTGCGTGACTTTTACCATCACATGTCTGAGGTTCGTATTGATAGGATTGTTGGGATTGAGACTGCTCAAAGATGGTTGGAGACTGATCAGTTGATAGCTAGGGGACAGAGAGTTAGTATGATCGAGAGGATTGACAGCTTAAGGTTGGAGAACCTCAAGGTTCGTGCTATGTTGGATATCGAGAAGGATCGTGTAAACAGTCTTCGTCTTTACATGTCTCTTTCACAGGAGGAGTTTCGTCAGGTTCGTAGGGATCGTGATGATACTCGGGGGAGACTTAGGAGGTTGGAGTCATATTTTGAGAGATGTTTGGGTTTTCGTCCTTAGACTAGTAGTACCATGATCATGTAGGACACTAGACTGACGGTTAGGTCTAGATGTTAGCAGTAGAAATAATTATGGATCATGTACCTATTTTGGATTTTGTTGTAACCGAATTATGATTTTATTCATGAAACAAAAAGCTTTTTTTGACTCTCTTGCTTATTTATCTATATTGTTATTTACTCGTTTTATCAATCGTGTTGTAATTATATTTTATTTCATAGCATATATTAAATTATTGTTATCTAAAAATTGTATATTCGTTTCAAAATCTCACCATGGGTTGTGTCTTTAGATGTAGAACAATGACTATCACTCGCTCCGATATGACCCCTGAAGCAATCGAAGAACTCGTTAACCGATGTGTGGAAGAAGCGTTGGCTGCTCATGAGGCGGCCCGTGCCGCCAATGCTCTCGAGACTGAAAACCAAAGACAAAATGGCAGTGATGGCGACAATGGAAATGGTGGAAATGGAAATGGTAGAAATGAGAATCCAAATGAGAATGTTAGAGGTGATATACATGTTGCTAGAGAATGCACCTACCAGGACTTCATGAAGTGTCAACCACTCAACTTTAAGGGAACGGAAGGAGTTGTAGGATTGATAAGATGGTTTAAGAAAATGGAAACAGTGTTCCATATCAGCAACTGCCTAGAGAAGTCCCAAGTTAAGTATGGTACTTACACCCTGTTGGACAGTGCACTAACTTGGTGGAACTTACATAAGAGGACTATTGGGACTGAGGCTGCATTTGCCATGTCATGGAGAGATCTCATGAAGCTAATGACTAAAGTGTACTGCCTAAGGAATGAGATTCAGAAAATGGAAACTGAACTGTGGAACTTAACCGTGAAGAACAATGATTTGACTGCTTATACTCAGAGATTTCAAGAGTTGACCATGATGTGTACCAAAATGGTCCCCAAGGAGGAAGAGCGGGTGGAGAAATTCATTGGAGGTCATCCTGATAATATCTAAGGGAATGTAATTGTTGTAGAACCCACAAGACTACAAGATGCTGTTCGAATTACCAATAATTTGATGGATCAAAAGTTGAAGGGCTATGTTGTAAGAAATGTGGAGAACAAGAGGAGATTGAACAACAACTATGGAAACAACCATGGGAAACAACCGACCCATAAATGACAGAATACTGGAGGTCAGAATCTTGCTAGAGCCTATATGGCTGGTAACAATCTAAAGAATGGTTATGAAGGAACACTTCCTTTCTGCAGTAAGTGTAAGCTACACCACGAAGGACAGTGTACTATAAAGTGTAACAACTATAAGAAAGTTGGGCACATGACAAGAGATTGCAGGGCTGTAATTGCCACAACTACTCAAGGGAATCCAAGGCCGAATCAGAGGGTTATCACGTGTTTTGAGTGTGGAGCACAAGTACATTACCGGAAGGATTATCCCAAAGTCAAGAACTAAAACCGTTGGAACAAAGCAAGAGTTCCTGATGCAAGAGGCAAAGCATATATCCTAGGAGGATGTGACGCAAACCCAGGTTCCAACACTGTCACGGGTACATTCCTTCTCAACGATCATCATGCTTATATGTTATTTGATTTGGGTTCCGATAGAAGTTTCGTATCAAATACTTTTAGTACATTGCTAGATATCATTCCCTCCGCCTTAGATGTTAGCTACACTGTTGAGCTAGCTGACAGAAGAACTTCAGAAACCAACATTGTGCTTAGAGGCTGTACATTAGGATTGTTATGACATTTATTTAATATCGACCTGATGCCCATAGATTTGGGTAGCTTCGAAGTTATCATCGGCATGGATTGGTTAGCAAGAAATCATGCAGTGATTGTCTGTGACGAGAAGATAGTGTGTATTCCTTACGGAAACGATATTCTGATCGTTCAAGGAGACAAAAGTGACAAGGAGAAGAAATCAACGTTGAGCATTATATCGTGTGTAAAAGCCTAGAAGTTTATGGAGAAAGGTTGTCAACTATTTCTAGCGAAGGTTATGGTGAAAGAAAACAAAGACGAGTCGAAGGAGAAGCAACTCGAATACGTGCCGACTGTACGGGACTTTCCAGAAGTTTTTCCTGAAGACTTACCTGGATTACCACCGTTACGACAAGTTGAATTCTAAATCGACTTAGTTCCAGGTGATGCACCTGTAACCCGAGCCCCGTATAGACTAGCATGG